>PVHP010002758.1:42586-85538 GCA_004024765.1 Zapus hudsonius | reverse complement strand
AAAAAAAACAATATGAAAGCATAAATATTTTATTTGGCACCAGGGGTGTAACAATCAAAAGAAACAAACAGAATATTGAAAGCCTGTGGGAAGTTAAACTAATTAGTGAAAATTAAAATTTTAAAATAAACGGTTGATAGGACAATTATACATATGTTTTTCATGCAGAAGGATTTGCATTAAGAGAGGCACTGATGTGTGATGTAAGTGCTATAATTAGTTGCTTTCAAGTAGCATGGTGTGACCCAAATAAGGATCTACAGAGGAAGAGAAGTAGTGAAGCATGAGGCTGTAAATAGAGGATGAGACCAGCTCACTGACATATTTAAACTTTTACGAATGGCTTCTGACTTTGATTTAGGTCTGTCGTGTCAGCCTGCTGTCTGGGAACTGCTCACTACCCCATGAGGGGGCCCTAAGAATCCAGGAGTCTGTTAAGTGATACTATCACCATAGCTGACTATTGAGGGGTACAGACTAAATCCCATATTCATCATTTTATTCTGCTTCGTGAATTCAGAATTGTGCATTTTAAGAAGTGAGTAGGAGCTCTGTTAGTAACTAAGAAATATTAGTTTCAGTATTAAGAAGAAAGACTTGGAAATTGCTAACTGGTCAGTCACCAAACTTTGCAGTAAAATACCCTGGCCCTTTAATCATAGACTATCAGAAAAAAAAAGTTGTTCACTTGGTTCAAGTACAGTCAACAAATCAGCAAGCCTATAAATTATTGTTATGATCCATAATTCTAAACCATTTCTTGGAGTAAGAGGTAAAGAGGCAATTAATTTCTTGTTCATGAAATGTTGACTTTAATGTTATTTGTTAAAATGAGAAGTCAAACTCCACAGAGTGGGATTTGATGAAGAGTCAAGGCTGGAATGCATGAGCAGAGAACAAATGAAATTCTGAGTAAACAATTTTTGAAAGTGCAAAAGAACCTTGGTAATGCAGTGATGTGCTTAGAGCAAAAAAGAGGGGTAGAAAGAGAATGATCCAAAGCAGATCTCGAATGCTGAGTGTCTGTGCTGTTAGTTTCCAGATCATTGGTATTTTTAGGACAAGCTACTCTTTCTTTGACCCTATGTGAGAAGGTATTTGTTTCTTGCAAGCAAATGAGCCATCAAATATCATCAAATGTAAGGACACAAAAAGACCCTGTTAAGTTTTAGCGAAACTGATGGGTGTTCATTTGCTCACACCCATGCAGTGGACAAGGCCATGGTCAGGGGTGATGGACACTGTTCTGCTTGTTTTGAGTTAACAGTGCTTTTAATAGAAAATGTGTTTTATGTGGCAGATTGTTAAAAGCAATTAGCTAAAACAATCAGAAGCCACATTCTTCATTTAGCCCATCTCAGGAAAAAATGGTCAATGGGGCTAACCCATTAACTTATTAACTGAACAAAATAAGCATGAAACCTTAATTCCATGGGACAGAGCAGAATCATTCAATCATTCAATAAATAAGTAGCAATGATGACTATTACATATGTACAAAAAAGTGTAGTTAATAGGTAAAATTAACTAATATCTTACTTTGGGAATAGGAAAGTCACACTACAATGGTAATGGTGAATCATGTAAGTGGAATGAGTGTATTCAAGTGTGTAATCTTTAATCATTTCATTTTAGACTTATTAGGAATTTGCCTATTTTGGATATCATGAAAGATTTGTCTGTTTCAACAAAATGCTAAGCAGCACACACTCAGGTAAGAACTAGCTCAAGACTTTTGCTAAGAGGTTTGGAGATCTGGCTCAGTAGTTAAGTCACTTGCCTGCAAAGTCTAATGACCTGGGTTTGATGCTCCAGTACCCATGTCACGGCAGATGCACAAAGTGGTACATGAATCTGGAGTTCATTTGCAGATGCTGGAGGCCCTGGTACAGCCCATTCTCTCTGACTCTCTTCTATCTCTCTCTGCTTGTAAATAAATAAATAATAAATAAATAAATAAATAAATAAATAAATAAATAAATAAATAAATAAATAAATAAAATACTTTTAAAAAGAATTGGGCTAAGAGAGGGAGAAGAACCCATGAGAATGAAGTCTCCCAATGTCCAGCAACAAGGTTGCTTCCTTCTTTTGTTGGTAAACACAGTTTGAAGTCATGGGAGGCACTGCAAAAAAGCCCTCTGGAAGGAAGGTCTTACTAATCTATTCTTCTAGTCTCATTTCTCACATATTCTGTCCTCTGTTACACTTAATTTGTGAACTGTCAAATAGCCTTGGTTGCTCATTGCTTGTAGTACATGTTCTTTGTGTCATCTAGAATTTTCTCTTCACTCTCTCTCTATAAAGTCTTCTGTTGTTAAAAAAAGTCAAGTTCAAATTCCATTTTTCTATACTGCCTTCCTGGTCCCCTGGGTTTCAAAAGAATATATATATATACTACTCACACATAGAATTTGTTATTTCTGCTTCTGTCTAGAAAATTGCATGCATTTGCAAAGCATGTCTTATTTTGTTACATTTCAAAATAGCATATATATTGAATACTTATTTGACTTTTGCAGAGACAGGTTTGGTATAAAACCCTGACAGTTTTAAGCCCTTGCCAGGTATTAAACACAGGTCCCCCCTCAATGTCCATTGTCTGATTACTAGTGCTGCTTAAAAGTTACCGTGATTCCTGAGGGGGCCACTCTGTGCCACATTGCCTCTAACTTCATTGCCTCCTTCAGTGTGCTTCCCTTCCCAGTTCACTAAGGAAAGTTCTCTAGTTATACATAATGTCTCTGTGCATCAGTGTGTACCTGTAATCCTGTCCTAATTATTAGTGGGGCACAATTTCATTCACAAAGTGCTTCAGTTTAGATATAAATTACCTATCTGAATTCCCATTTAATGATTTTATTGTCCATTGATGATGATTATCTTGTTTTCATTAAGGGCTGTATAAGTGCATATCCAATTCTACCATTTTTATTTATCACCTGGAATACTTCTATATAATACTCTTTTCACATCTATAGGACTTTTGGGATCTGCTGAATATACAATATTCTTCAGAATAGGAAGGTAAAAGCCTATTTAAGCCTTTAATTTTCACTTTTTAAAATATGAATTTGTGTCCAGGCAATCTTTGATATTGCCCAAATATTCACTGAGTTAACAATCTTTGTGAATGCATAGCTTTTATGTGTTAAATGTCTTTTAATTAACCATATCATTTTATTTCCAAATGGTCCCATGTTTGGAAAGTAAAAGTCCATTTAAACTGGCTTTTGTCATTCTGGGAATTCCTTATTTCCTTTTATGTTATTTTTACTTTTTTGGCATAAAAATTAAAGATTTATCTCAAATCTTTCTTCAATTATATCTGAATCCAAGTAGAGTCATATGTCATGATGGATACATGTTTTGCTTATGTTTACATCATAAAGTAATCTTATCATTATGTGGGAAATTAAAGTGTTCTTATAAATACTTAAGACAGCTACAATGCACTAGATGTGTTATGGACCCACTGTCCATTTTGCTGAACAGAAGTGTTTTGTGAATTTTTAAGGAGCAATAGTTAAGTGAATACCCCAGCAGAGAATTTCAAACAAGCTCTCCCTTATTTTCCCCAAATTGTAGCAGAGACATCTTTTAAAGAGAAAAAATAAATATGATCATTGGGATGGATCAGTGACCATGTAGAAGGTCAGCTAAGGGCAACAGCTCCAAACAGACCAGATATGGCCAGTATATTAGTGAAGTTTAGAGTTTAGATGGAAAATAAGACTTCCTCCGGTATGTACATACTATTACAAACTCTTCAGCAAGGAAATATAAATTTCTTCTTAATGCAAATGGCTATAAATAGTACATGCCAAAGTTTTGATTTTCTAACTGACTTAATCATTTTTTTTTCTTGTAAACATATAACTATGATATATTCTGGGTTCTTCTTTTCTCTTTCCTTTGAAAGAGAAAAATGTATATCTTCACTTTCCTTCTTTGTGACTTTTAAAATTTCTATAAATATTTACAAAGATGCTACCAGTTTACAGAGTTCTCATTCTACCTTGAAACATAAATAACTACTTTCATTAACCTCAAAAGCATTAGTAAAACAGGAATTTTACTCATTACCTTTCTACAAAACATTGGGTGAAAAATTTCAGAAATGATTATTTTTAGCATTCAGACAATGATGAAAACCTTTCCTTTCTCAGTAACTAGTTCCAATGATCTATGGTTTTGCAGTAGTCAAGATTTTTTTTTCATTTTTTTTTTCTGTGGTGGGAGAAATTTTCTGGTGAAAAAAAGAATGGCTTTTGCTTGTTAAGTAATAAATGATCTTCTGTGTTTGTGAGTATTTGCCTGAACCCCACCCTCCCAAACTCAGGGACATGGTCCCAGTGAACTTAAGAAAGACCCTTGGCTGCTTCTAGGAGGATTTGCAAATGGGTTTATGAGAGGCCTAGCTTCTTGTATGCATGTGCATCCTTCACTTTTCTTCTTAGCATGTTTAAGCAACATAGATAAAATAACTAATATAAATAATCCTTCATATAAATAAAATTTATTTTTATAGAAAAAGTGTGAGTGGGCTGGAGAAATGGCTCAGTAGTTAAGGTACTTGCCTGCAAAACCTAATGACCCAAGTTCAATTCCCCAGTATCCACATAGGCCAGATGCACAAAGTGGTGCATGCATCTGGAGTTCACTTGCAGTGGCTAGAGACCCGGATGTACCCATTCTCTCTCTGTCTATCTCCTATCTCTCTTTGCTTATAAATAAATAATTAAAATATTTTTAAAAAGGAAAGGTATGATTGATTTCATAAATCAAGTATTTTAAGCAACTACCCAGTCCAAAATACATAGAATTTCTTAGTTAATTTTTCTTTCATTGAATCATTCAGGAATCCTATACATTCACTCTAAAAATATTCAATGTCAGTTCATTAAGTTTCACAAGTCACCATGCTTAACATTCAGAATCCAAATACTTAACCTTGTCTTCAAGGCTCTCAGACACGGGTGAGAGAGGCTCACAGGTTAGAGTATAATTCAAATAGCATTGTTTTTGTAAAGCATCATGGAAGCACTTGATTGGGCTGGCCTATGGGAGCTGGATATAAAGAATAAGTAGAAGCAGATAGAAAATCAAGTTATTTATTTAGCATGTCATTAAACAAAGGATGACTTCATGTGAGGCAGGGTTTCTCACTCTGCTGCTCTTGGCTGTGCTCACCATGGGCTTCCAGGAAATTCTTCTCCCATGTCACAGTCAGAGGCAGCAGACAGGATCACAGAAGCATGCCACTGTTTGAATTTAATGTGGGGTCTGGTGATTGACTTTGGGACTCCAGCTTGATCAGGGGACACGTTGACACTTTATTCACTGAGTCATATCCTCAGCCCCTTGCTGAATCTTTCAAGTTATGTTACTTCTTCCAAAGAGAATCAAGGTGTATCTCCACTTTTTCTTATTATTTTTAACAGTATGTACGAGTTTTGTTTTAGTCCAGGATTAAAATTTTATTTTTATGTTAGGACAAGTAAGTTCTCCTTTCTTTCTTTCTCTTTCTTTCTTTCTTTCCTTTCTTTCTTCTTTCTTTCATTCCTTCTTTCCTTCCTTCCTTCCTTCCTTGTTTCCTTCCTTCCTTTCTCTCTTTCCTTCTTGTTCTCTCTCTCTCTCTCTTTTCCTTTGAGGTAGGTTCTCACTTTACTTCAGAGTGGTCCCAAACTCAATGGCAATTTTCCCACCTCATCTTCCTGAGTGCTGGGACTAATGGCATGCACCACAACAACCGGCACATATATATATATATTTATATTTAAATTAGTCTCTTATAGTTTTGATCTCACAGAGCTGAGACTAGAACCCAGGGCCTGTGCATGCAAGGTGGGCTTTCTATTACTAAATCACACCCTCAGCCCAATTCTGTTAGTTTAATTACAAAATAGATCTTTTTTTTCTTATAAGCCTGGTAAGTTAGAAGTAACTCCATGAATGCTATTTTTCTTCACTTCCTTGTAACTGTTTATAAAACTGTAAATCTACATTTAATGGTTTCTGTAGCAACCAGCACTTTTTGACCAGTTGTTAGCAGATTAAAGTTTAGGCCAAAAATTGTTTCTGAAAGTATCATTATTTCTTGTGAGAATGACATTTAAAAACAAAATGTCAGTAGACCTGGTAATATAATTTAACCATGTATGATTGCTCTTTAAGACACAAACTACAATATGGAGGCTTTAGTGATAATCTTAAAAATATAAGTTCTAAAATTGCTTTGGATAATGGCATTATTTAAAAAAATAGAATTTTCAGAATGGGATTTGAAAGGGTTTTTCTTTGTACTTTATATTCATTTGAGGGGAAGAATTTGAACTTTTTTTATACTACAAGTGAGGGCCATCTCATTTTCCTCAACTCAGTTCTTTGTATTTTTGACATTTATTCTTCAAATGCCAAAAACTCAAGGAACAAGTTTAAATGAAAGTTAAGAAAGATGTAATTGATTATTTCACTACTCCTTTTTGAAAAAATAAATTAAGGTACCATATTTTTAGAAGAATACAGCCTCATTGATTGAAAATAATGTACATTGTCAATTTAGGAAGACCTGGGATTTGATCCTCTTACCTCATTTACTGAATTGAGTAATTCACATTTATGCATTGAAGAATACAGTTAATCTTCAGAGTGCATGGCTAAGTCTTCCCTCTCTCCTTTCTCAAACACCTTACTTTTCTCATTTGAAAATATTCTTCTGTGGCAGGTTGGGTCAGCACCTACTCTTGAGAATCAAGAGTGACCTAGGATTAACCACTAGTTAACTTCCCTCTCCAAGGACTTTGTGTCTTGACTCCAGAGCTCAAAGGAAAGAGTATGGTTACAGGTTGTTCATAATGGACACTGTCCTTAGGTAGACTGTACCTATTACCTGTCCATGGGACAAGCCATCCTCTGGCTTTAAATAACTTTCCAATCCTGAGCTTCAGGTCTCAAATCAGTTGAGGAGTCTTGCAACCAGGCCAGAATAGGTTCCCCAACTTCTGTTGCAACCAAAATCAATTGTTGCTTGGGAGCAAATGCTCTCACACACCTGCTGGAATCCACTGAAAAATGATTACTGAAAGATATCAACTTTAAAAATTTTTCCTGATATTTTTATACATGTACACAATATACATGATCATAATCTCCCTCTGTGGCTTTCTTTGGTCCACCATCCCCCTTCCTCTTAACTCTTCCTTTTTTCCAACTACTCCCACGTGTATGGTGATTTCTTTGTTTTCTCACCCACTATCCATAACAACACTGTGATGGGCCCAGTACTATTCAGGGAAGTTGCTGTGAAGTCATGTAAGCAATGTCTGTGTCATGTATGGAAGATAGTGCAAAGAAACACTGTCCCCAATCCTCTGGCCCTTACATTCTTTCTGCCCCTCCACCACAATCTCCTTGAGTCTTAGGAGGCATGGTAGACTTGTCTTCTCTAGTACTAAGCACTCATGTGTCACTTGCTCTCAGCATTTGGACAATATTTGAGTGTCCTCAGGGGTCACCACCATCTGCAAAAAGAAGATGAGAACAGCACTAATCTGTGGGTAGAAACATAAGTATTTAGAGTAATTTGATGGTCACGACAACAAATGGATACATTTCATCAAATGGCAGCAGCACTCTACCTCTAGGGCCCGCAACTTAGGTCATAGTCAGAGATATAACCTCTTGATCTCTGGAATTTAAAAAATATTAATTATATAATTTGAAAAAGCTGTTTTGGAGATAAAATTAAGTATTTTAAATGAGCATATAATAATAGGTATCCTTGTAAGAGAGAAACACACACACACACACTCTTGGCCAAGAGGTCATGTGAAAATGGAGACAGACATTGAAATGATATAGCCACCAAACAAAGGGGTGGTGTAGCTGAAATAAGTAACAGTTCGACCTTGAGTTCCTGAAGGGAGGCCAACAGGTTGCTGTCAGGTTTCTGGTCTATAGGTCTAGGAAGGAAAACATTTCTACTTGTTTGAGACAAGAAAAATAATTCGTTACAGCAGCCATAGGGAATATATATATACTTTTGTTACACTTAATATACCCTGTTGATTATATTTTCCACATTTCACAAAATTTGGAATCAGTATATTTTATATATTTAACACAAATGGTGCCATTATTTAAAAAATATTTTATTTATTCATTTTCAAGCAGAGAGATACAGAGAGAGAGAGAGAGAGAGAGAGAGAGAGAGAGAGAGAGAGAGAGAGAGAGAGAGAGAATGCACCAGGGCCACCACCTTGTGGGTCTGGCTTATGTGGGTCCTGGGGAGTTGAACCCGGGGCCTTAGGCACTGGAGGCAATTGCCTTAACCACTGAGCCATCTCTCCAGCCCATGGTGCCATTATTACTATTGTTATCCTTATTATCATGATTGCTGAGGTCACATTGTATAATTCATTCACTTTATAAATATTTGAGAGACAATTCTAATATGTCAGACACTATACTAGGACCTTGGAGTAAGCCCTGCCCCTGTTTCTAAGGAACTCAACTTTGATGTAGAACTTTGAGAACTGTTTTCACCAGATACATCATGGGAAGCAGGAGTCAGTATAGGCAGAAGAAATGACATTCACAGAAGAGTGTTTTGCATGTAAATTTATGGTGATCTCAAGTAAGGCAGGTCTCCCAGTCTGTCTAAGTCAAGGAGGAAGAGAGATGAGTCCAAGATGGCTTTATATCATAATCAACCCCTTGGGACATTTCCTTTTCTAAACATAATCTTTTTAATTTCTTTACTTAAACCAAAAAATATATACCTGTTCATTTATAAAACAGAAAATAATGTAGACTTCATAAGTTTTCCGTGATTATTAAAGTTAGTATGTAGGGCTACAGAGATGGCTCCAAGTTTCAGGGGCTTACCTACAAAGCCTAACAACCTGGGATGGATTCCTCAGCACCCACATGAAGCCAGATGAACAAAGTGGTGCATATATCTGGAGTTTGTTTGCAGTGACTAGAGTCCTTGGCATGCCAACTAACACACACACTCTCACTCTTTCTCTCTTCTCTCTCTCTGCTCACAAATAAATAAATAAAATGTAAACACCACATTAGCACTTTAATAAGTTAGTGAAAATCATTTTATGTACCACAGAATAATATTTTAAGGATATACTATTAAATTCATATTTGAAGATGAAAAACAAAAAATAAGTATGAATGCTAAGAGATGAAACAAATTTCTCTTGCAATGTATTTTTTCAACACTAAGCAACAAGACTTAATGTTATATAACAGAATGACTAGAATGGAAATCAAAAACTCTTTGGTTCCTGGTTAAAGGAAGTTTACTGGATGCTATTTTGGACTAGTTCCCACAGTGGATCCCGCAGATCAGACCATTCCAGAATGCAGTCACATGAAGATCCGCATTGATATGACTGTTGAAATTGTTTATAAACAAAATCAGTAACAGCTACAGGTGACTCCAGGCAACTGCAATCAGAATCAGGAAAACTCTTGGTGTTTTAATGGTATAAGAAAAGTACTCTAGCCAAGTGTGGTGATGCATGCCTGTAACCTTCAGCACCTGAGAGGCCCAGGTAAGAGGATGGCTGTGAGTTTGAGGCCAGCCTGGACTACAGGTGAGGTCTAGGGTTAGCTTGGGCTAGAGTGAGATGCTGCTCAAAAAAAAGAAAAGTAAGAAACAACCAATCTCTCATTCTCTAAGTTTGCTTTCTTCAGTCCTTTCTTCCTATCACCTCCTCAGAACACTGACTTCACCATGGACTAGAAGTGTGGTATTGAGTCACAGAATCACAGGTAGAGATCACTAAGAACCTTCAAACTAAATATGTTGATATTCCAAAACCGTTTTTTTTTTTATTTGTGGGCCATTCAGGTCTAATTATGTTGATGGTAACTGGAAGGTTGGGAGAGAAAATCAGTAACGGGAGCTTCTGAGAAAAATGGAGTTTTGAAGTCTCTTTCAGATTGTTGATAAAGCCTGATAAATTGAGCACATCTATCTATTATCACTTCTAATACTATTACTATAGATAGTAGGAAGTATAACTCATAAACCAGTGAGGAAAAAAGTTTCTGATTTTGGATAATGATTTGAGCAAAGAAAGTAAAACCTCAGGTTGGGGGAGGGGCGATTACTAGGGTGGAAAAAAAAGCAGGTAAAGTGACAAGGGATTTCTGCAAATCTAAAAGGGCTCAGGAAACTCTCTCTCTCTCTCTCTCTCTCTCTCTCTCTCTCTCTCTCTCTCTCTCTCTCTCTCTCTCTCTCTCCCTCTCTTCAAGCAGGAGTTCCAGCTCCTCTGCTCCTACCGATAACGCTTGGCCTCCACACTGGCAGATGATGGCGGCTTCCTCTTTGACAAGCTGAACCAGTGAACACATGATGCTGAGTAGCAGACACAGAAGCAGAATAAGGGCAATACTGGGAACAGGACATTATGAAATATTCATGATGAATACAAGTAATTCATCTTTCCTCCATTCCCTCCATCCCCAGAATGAAGACGTCAGCATTAGACAGGGGAGATTAGGTAAC
Organism: Zapus hudsonius; assembly: GCA_004024765.1. Classification (NCBI taxonomy): domain Eukaryota; kingdom Metazoa; phylum Chordata; class Mammalia; order Rodentia; family Dipodidae; genus Zapus; species Zapus hudsonius. The sequence goes on along the minus strand of PVHP010002758.1, from coordinate 75,007 downwards.
TATAGATGAGTCAATAGATAGATGAAAACTGGGAAATGCTTTTTGTATCTGTGTTCTCAATGACATATAAAGCATGATCCTCAAATAATAGTGGATGGGATGGATCAGGTGTGTTGGATAACATTTAACAAAAAGGAGACTGGCAGGCTGAAGAGATGGCTCAGTGGTTGGTTAAGGCATTTCCCTGCAAAGCTTAATGACCCCTGTCTGATTCCCCAGTACCCATGTAAAGCCAGATGCACAAAGTGGCACATGCATCTGGAGTTCATTTGCAATGGCTAGAGGACCTGGATCACCCATGTTCTTTCTTTCTCTCTCTCTCTCTCTCTCTCTCTCTCTCTCTCTCTCTCTCTCTCTATCTGCATCTCTCTCCTTGTACATAAAAATAAATAAATAATTTTAAAAGGTGAGTGAAATAGTCATTTGAAGAATATAAATGAGTACAGAGAATTACAAAATAGTGGCTGATTAATAGTTTTAAAAGAAGTGGTAGATCAGTGGATTAAATGCCCCCTGATACTTCCCAGACCATGGCATCTAATCTAATTTAAATAAAAGAACCAAATCTCAGAAAAGTGGCCGATTCTAGGATGAGGACCAGAAATATGGCAGATAAATCAGAAGCATCTTCATTGCCACAGAATAAAGAGATTCTATAACAAAAACTATCAGCAATAATAGATTTATCAAAATAACACATAATCTAACAGTAAGAGCTTTCAATGGACAAAGCTGGAAGAATGTATGTAACAAAATAAACCTGGTAGGTTTAGATGATACCTCAAAGTACAACATAAATATCTGTGTCCATATCAATACAATATCATGACTGAATGAATAACAAATAAGAATAACAAATAAACAGATCTCTTATACTGATAATTTATGCCACCATTCCACCCACAAGAAGGTGTGATAGTAATTAATGTTCCAAGAATATAAGACACAAAAGGGGGAGAGCCACTTAGTGCACAGGAAACTCACAAACACTTCCTCATCCAGGAGATTAAGGCTAACATCTCAGTGGAAATTCATATTGGCGGCTATGTGTCTTTGCTATTATATGGTGAGAATGGTACCACCAGTCTGCATCCACCAAGCCCATAACTCCAGATACATCATGAATGAAGCATCAGACACATCTACTTTTCAAAAAGACTCAAACTAAGAGACAGCAAAGAAACATCCCATGTAGCATTGAGTCAGAAGCAATGTTGGGAAAGGAGACAGCATCAATGATTGATTCACTGTGAAATGCTCTGTCAGGAGCTCTGGCTGTGGCATATGAATCTATTGAGGTGATAATGATTTCCAGATAAAATGGTAAGTTCTAAGGAAAACTTATCCACAAGTGACAATAGATCCTCTTCTTAGTCCATTTTTAAAGAAAGGCGTGGACAGTGTCTAGTTTCAGTATAAGAGCAGATTATCAAAAATCTCAGTGAACTAGACTGACTTTCTCCATATTAAACAGGAACACATGTTGGTATTTGATATTCAATCAGCCTTCTGCAATTTGGCAACAAATTCAAGCTCTAGTTATCCTGAGAAAACAAGAATTTGTGGAAGTTGTTTGTATAAGTAGAATTGTGGCATTTAATTCTTTGAGGTAGTTCTAGCTTTCTACTTTCTGCTTTGGAGCTAAGAATTGTAACAACTGCAAAGATCCAGATTAATTTTTTTTCAACAAGTACAACTACTATTTTATCTGTTTTATGGCATTTGCTTAATCACTTTTTAATGGCACCTCAATTTTAAAGCACTTTCCAGTTATCATGGACTTGACCTGAGGAAGGAAGAATAGAAATTATTATTGCTATTTTTCTAAGACAAATTCAAATGCTGACAGGATTCAAATCACTTCTTGTCAGTGCAGTTAATAGGATTCAGACTTCAATTTTACATTTTCTGATTTTAATTAACATCAGACACATCTACTTTCTAAAAACGAATCAAACTAAGAGACAACGAAGATACATTCATGTTCATAGATAGAATAGGAACTACACCATAGACCGTCTCATTAATGTTGATGCTGAATTCCACATTTCCTTAACTGTTCATGTATTGTATCTGTATTAATTCTTTTTCATGGAATAAAAAATAGCATTTGTAAATCTACATGTGGCTCTGCATTTTAAGTAAATGTCACTCACTGTTCTATGTATTTTGTGAAACTAGGACCAAATTGCATTGCTATCACTATCCAGGTTCATCCCAGTGAGTTTCAAACAAGCGAATACATTTCAGAGTATTTATATATATAAATATATTTATCATTTACTAATAACTATGCCTTAGATATTTGAGACAGTCTATTTTTATTAGACAGATCCCTGTAGTTAGGATTAAAACACATTTTAAATTTTTATTAGCTTCCTCTATTAAAATAAAAAAATATCTTTGATATGAAAATTATGTATCATAAATATTTTTATGATTTTAATTATTTGTGGTAAATTAAATATTGGTCCTCATTCTTCATTCTACCTTTATCTCTGTTCCATTTAGTATTTCACTTGGCAATGACAAAACAAATGCTCTCCTCAAAATGGTTTCTTTGATATTATGGTCATCCATGTATGTGCTTTGTGATGGCCAGTAGAATGTAAGCAGACATGACATAAAGCTGAAACATTGGTTGACAATGGCTAATATAATGTAATATATAATATATAATATATTAGTGTTTTATGTGTATATACATGTATAATACTATGTTTTGTAGTTACACTGCAAAAATATACTAGTGTTTTATGAATAGGACCCCAGAATTTTTGTCCTGGAAGTACTCTATTTTATTCTTTAATTTTTAAATTAATTTACAAAGTAACAAGTATGCTTCAGGCATTTTCATAAATACTTAGCTTTGTTTGATTCCTCTACCATGGGGCATCTCCTTGCCCCGTCTCCTCACTGTATAGCTTTTCACCATCAGTATTCATGTTTCAAATTTAATATCTCATGTGTTGTATTATCTTCTCTACCCCACCTTAAAACCTCTTTTCTTCAGTCTCATGGGCTCCTTCCTAGTTTCCTGATATTTATCCGCATTTATTCCCAACTAGAAACACATATTTAACAGTTAGAATCTACAAACTGCTTCTGAGAGAGAACATAAGGTATTTGTCTTCCTGGGACTGGGTTGTCTTGCCTTACGTGATGTCTTTCTAACAGTCTTAACTAGTTTTCTTCTTCCACCCCCCTCTAAGAACTAAAGAAAGAACTAGAGATGAGACAAGCATATCCACTTTATCCCTCCACTCTTATTCAGTATAGTACTTGAAGTCTTAGCCAGAGCAATAAGACAAGTGAGGAATAAAATGCATACAAACAGGAAAGGAAGATGCCAAAGAATATTTATTTGCAAATGATATAATTCTATATAAAATACTCTGAAGACACCATCCGAAAACTCTTAAATCCCATAAATACATTCAGAAAAATGTCAGTATACAAATTAATATAAAAAATCAGGAGATTTCTTATATACCAGTAACAGCCATGCTGAGAAAGAAGTCAGAATAACCATTCCCTTCACAGTTGCCTTCACACACTGACAGACACCTTGGAATAAACCTCACCAAGGAAGTATAAGACCTCTATAGTGCAAACTTTAAAACACTCAAGAAAACCATTAAAGAAGACACTAGAAGCTAAAAATACCACCATGTCCATGGACTAGAAGACCCAATATTGTGAAAATAGTTATGCTACAAAACAATGTACAGATTAAACGCAATCCCCATTCATTCACAATGTAAATCTCCACATAGAAAAAAAAACTCATAAAATTTTTATGAAAGCACAAAAGAACACAGAAAGCCAAAGCAATCCAAAGAAAAAACAATGCTGAAAGTATCACTATTCCTTATTTCAGGTTCTATGCCACAGTCATGATAATGAAGACAGCACTGTACTGGCACAAAACACATGTAGATTAATGGAACAGAAGAGAGAACCCACAAATAAACCCATTAAGCTATATCCACTTGACTTCTGCAAAGATGTCAAAACCATACATTGGAGAAAATATAGCCTCTTCAATAAAGCGTGCTGCCTAAACTGAATATCTATATGTAGCAGAAAAAACTACACCTCTATCTCTCACCCTGTCTGAAAATTATTTCCAAATAGTTCAAAAGCCTTAATATAAGGTCTAAACTGAGAGGAAATTCTTCAGTTGATGAGGAAACAGTAGGTAAGGGAAGACTTCAAGATGTTGGCAGAGACAAGGACTTTCTGAATCATAATTGACACATTCTGGTTCATGAACTAAAAGTCCTCCATGCAGCAACAGAAACCATGAATCAAGAGAAGAGGTAGCCTCAGGAATAGGACATCTTTCCTAGCCACAAGTCTGACACAGGGAGAATTAATAGCTAAAATACACAAATAACTCAAAAAGCTAACCACCAGAAAACCCTAGGAAATCAGTTTGAAGGTTCCTAAAAATATTAAAAGTAGACCTTCCATATGATCCAGCTATAACACTCCTCAGTATTTAACAAAAAGTCTCTAAGCAAACGTAACAGAAACACTTGCATTTCAACATTCATTGCAGTATTATTCACAATAGCCAAATTATGGAACCAATATTGCATCCATTAAGAGAAATAGATAAAGGAAATATAGTTTCTATATACAGCAAAGTTTTTGCCCATAAAGAATTATGTGATGGCATTTTAGGGAAATTGATGCAACAACTGATAATAATATTGAGCAAATAAGACAGTATCAGGGAGGTAAATATGTTTTCTTTCCTTTGTGGGTTCCAAACGTTATAGACATGTAACGTTATACCTGTCCTGATGGCATGAGAGTAGAAGGGAAACTGAGGAACCCCAGGGAGCAAGGGAGGAGGAGGGTGAGGAGGGAAAAGGGAGGGGTTTGGGGAAATATACTCTAGTACATTGTGTACTTGCAGGAATATAGCCATCTGTAATACTGTATAGTACATACAAAAATTAAATTTATAGTATATACAAAAAATTTTTTAAAATATAGAGCTACAGTAAGGCCATTCAACTTTGCCTCTAACATTGCCCTTACTTCTATTTTGCCACCTGGGCTTTCTGGGGGGGGTCCTTATTGATCAGAAAGAAGACCAGAATAGCAAGTTTCTATCTTTATCCTAAAAATGCCAGAGAGCTAAACTTGTCCATGAATGAGATAAAAATAAAAAAGTTGATTATTGATAGAATAATATTTTAACAAATACAGAAGTGACTGCTATATTCTAACTTTGACCAATTTTCTTTGAGGTGTTTTCTTAAATTGTTATTTTAATTTTAATTTTTTTGTTTGCAAGGGGGGAGAGAGAGAGAGAATGAGAGAGAGAGAGAGTCAGGGCCTCTTGCCAGTGCAAACAAGCTCCAGATGTATGCCACTTTGTGCATCTGGCTTTAGATGGGTACTGGGGAATTGAACAAGGACAGTCAGGCTTTACCAGCATGCATCTTAACCACTGAGCCATCTCTCCAGCACCAAATTGTTATTTTTTATTTTAAAAAGCATTACCCATACTACCTCTAATCAGACACCGAATTATGTTTCTTAAATCTATTGATTTCTATTATTTGTAGTCTTATGAGTTTTCAAAATAAATACTAGTTTTATTATCCACATTAATTTTGTCCTAGAAATTAAGTTTTTCTTTGACAGTACATATTGAAATACTAGGAAATAATCTCCATTTATAGATGTGGATGGACATCAAGTTGAGCGGTTTCTAGTTATTTGCATGAGGTTCTACAATCTGTAAGTAGAATAACTAGATTTAAGTCAAGGTCAGTGTTATTTCAACAGCCCATGCTCTTCCTACAAAGCCCATTGCCTTTATGTTAAATCAAGTTAAGATTCCATTTGAATTCTCATTTACTCTCTGGATGAAGTTTGATTTTAAGTGCCCTTAGGGTCTTTATGTATACTATAAAAATGCCATGATTTCTAGAAAAAAAATCACTAGAGTGTTCCAAGTAAAACATAAAAGGAGCAGTGTGAAAAGAGCAGCTTGCAGAATAAGGCTATTAACAACTCAATCCCCACACAGGCAGATACGCCATATCTTCCCTCTGTCTTTCAGGCTTCTCACTCTGCTACCGCAGCACAACCTGTCAATCTGACGTGGCTGCGGTTTGTGTTCACAGTCCAGATGAATGGCGGGTGGACCTAAATGTAGCAAAAAATGATACCCTTAAAAATATCGAGTTCTTAAGCTCTCTAGGAAGTGCTGAAATTTGAACATTTAGAAAATATATCACACTGAAACATGAAGCGAAATTAGTTATTGATGGAGAAGAACTAAACAGACTAGCTTTCTAAGTCTTGCCCATTTCTGTGAGGTTGTTCTCTTTAAAGGTGTAACAATACCCCATTCAACATGCTGGCTGCTTAGAAACATCCCTGGGACTTTCCATTAGGGTGGAGTATATATTCTCTGAACTATTCATGCCCATAGCCACTCTTTCTGCCTGATTCTCTCTGCCTTTGGTACATTACCCAGCTCATTAAAATTTCCATCCAGAAGAGGACTCCTCATTCAGTCCCTGCCCCTGCGGAGGCTGCATGATTGGTAAATGAAAAGCAATGGTTAAGCGTGGGATAGGCCCAGCTTCTATTTTCATGTTTTCTTTCCCAGGTAAGCAGCAGCAAATGCTATCTGAGTGAACATTATGCTCAAAGGGTCTACTTTAACAAAGAAAACTGGGTTTCCAGATTGCTCTCTCCATAAGGGGTTTGTGATAAGACCAAGGGGAAGCTGTTTTTTTATGCACAAGGCAATCTGAAGGAGACAGGTATAACAGATGTGTTTATATTTATGCATTTGAACATGTGCTCTGCATGTAAATGAATACTGCTAAGGTTATGTATATACACAGGGTTAGATGTACTGAAAAATGATTTTGATGCTAGAAATGTAAGTGGAGTGAGGTGCTGGTCAGACTGGGAAGATATAACAAATAAAGCAGATGAAAACCACATTGAGAACTTTATTAGACAGTCTTTCCTAAGTGTGAGCAAGTCAGCAGGAGCCCAGCAAAGAGTTACTCATTTCAGGAGACACAGCCGTGTGGTCACTGGTTCAGTAGTCTCACATGATCATGTGTTCAGGCGTTGTAAATATTCATTTACTTGTGCTTGCAAGCAAAAATAAATAATTGTTATTTTCAAAACAGATAAACAACCATTTAAAAATAAAAAACACAGAAGCAAAAATTAGGCAGGAATGTAGATATTATGCAGTCCAAAGCCCTATAAATGAGAAAGCTTAATGTTATGAATTTTGAGGAAGCTTGCCTGCCCCCTCCTCAGGTCCTTCCCATTTCTCATGTCAGCCCTCACTAGTATTGAAACTTTACCAGCTGTGATTGTTGGCCATTTTTGAAGTAGTATCACAAATGGTATAGGAAAAAGTAAAACAAGCATAGCATGGGAATCAGAGTGAAGACGGATGAAGCTTCAGAAGTGAGTATAGTGTTGATCCATGTCTACTCACTTTTACAGGTAGTGATCAAGGTGATAGGCTCCAAACTGAATTCACTAAGTGCAACTGAGTGAAATTAAACTTGTTTTCTTCCAAAGTTTAGCACAGTGACCAGGAGCTTATGAAGAAGGGTGGAGGATGGCTCAGTGGGTAAAGTGCTTGCTGAGCAAGAATGAGGACCTGAGTTCAGAACCCCAACATAAAAAGCTGGGTGTAGTGACAAGCACCTGCTATCCCACTGCTGGGGAGCCAGATAGGAAAGCTGGATGTGGTGACAAGCACCTGCAATCCCAGTGTGTTGTTCTGTGGCTTAGTTGGGGAGTTGCAGCATGCATCAACTCCTTGTTCATCCACGGAGTTAGGTGAACAGAGTCTTGAAATAGTGGTGAGCCGATGAGGTAAGAACTCTCGGGATGCAGTTGCAGTGGACAGATCATTTACTGCATGTAGAGAGGTCATGTATATAGAGGAGAAGTCAGAGGAAAATTCAAAGGCAGGAGCATCAGCAAGGGAATTGGTAGGGGCAGGGTGGTTGGACGTCTCATGAATGGATTGGCAGGGGCCAGTAACCTGTGGATGTCTAGTTTGGATAGATAAACTGAGGGGGCTTTCTATGTGATTCTAGACATGTATAGGATGGTGATGGCTGCAGAGGAACTGTAACCTATAGACTTTTATTGTCCAGGTTTGTTATTACAGCTGGGATGAGTTTAGGCCTTGAATTATCTGCTTACCTCAGGGCTCGCTGTGGCCTGCCTGAAGGGCTGGAGTGTCCAGGATATGCTTGAGATTATTTGGGTCTAAGGCCCGCCTCAACTTCCTTTAACAGAAGGAGATAGTGGCATGCCTACCGGTCTCAGAAAATAATCCTATATCCTCTTAGCAGGGTCCCACACAAGTGCTGGGGAGCCAGACAGGAAAGCTGGGTGTGGTGACAAGCACCTGCTATCCCTGTGCTGGGGAGCCAGAGACAGGAGAATCTCTAGGGCTTGCTTGTCTAACCAAATCAATGAGCTCTGGATTCAGCACATTTGTCTCCAGAAAATAAAATTGGACATCTGTAGGAGGTGTTTGGCCTCCATGCACATATGTGTACATGATGCACGCGCACACACACACACACACACACACACACACACACACACGTTCCTAAAATGCATACAAACATGATCACCTACCACACATAAATACAAATTGTAAGAAAGCTCATGAATAAAAAGACTATCTTCCATTCAGCCCATGTTTCATGAAGCTCCTCATGGCGATACAAGGAAGTGAAAGCCCTCCTAGTTACAGGCATACTGATTCCCACAACAATCTAGGAAAAGTTATTAATTTTACCATTTGCCCCACATGCCATGTGGCTTATGCATAAACTTGTAGGTTCACATTTCCACCCCAAGTAGTTTGAGCTCTGCAGAAAGTATCAAGAAGACTCCCCTGAAATGTGCTTTCTTGCTTGGCTGAGTCATTGGAAGCCCAGGCGGTAGACTGGCAGAACAGAAGATTAATGGTAAAACATGCATTGTTCTGCCCTTGGTATGTGCCCCAGATGCCAAAGGACCTACTCCTCCCAGAGAAAGCTTCTTTCTAGCTCCTCCTCAATGTTCTGATAATCTCTCCCATGTCCCATGCCTTTGGGTTGAGAGGTAGAACAATTTCATTTCTTTTTATTCCAGTGATCCTGAATGGTTCTGTCTAATGTCTTTACATCCCAGCCACAGTCTAGAGGTTAGCCTCTTTGTAAACAAAAGCTTGAATCAGCCTAATTTATTTTTCCTATTTGTATTCACACTAAGACAAATTGCAACAATGTCCATGCTTCTGGAAATATATTTCACAACAATTCTCATGTGGGTCTATTGCTTTTCAGAAATGGGAATTCTCAGACATGACAGTGGGCCTTGAAGCATATTAGTGAAATGCGTTCATTAGTTCATTGATGAAGAGATGCATCTAGTCGTATGAAACAATACCTGAATATTATTATCATGGTTTAAAATAGCTCCCTTGAGGTATAAATGAAATATGACAAACTGTAAATATGTAAAGTATATAAGAAGATAATTTAAACAAATATATCCAAACATGAAACTATCAAAATAGTCAAGATAATGATGAAACCACCATCCTTAGAAGTTTCCTCAATGTAAGTATGTCCTCTGCTCAACTTCACACAGTTCACCTATTCCAAGGTAACCACAAGTCTGGTTCTCTTGTTCTCTGAGTTGATAGTGATGGATCTTGGGCCCTGACACCACCAAAAATCTTTACTTGTTCATTTGCCCATAATAGATCAATTAAATGGACAAAAAGTAAAAGTAATAGTGAGACACAGAAGAAGGGGATTTACTCAATATTACCACATTGGGGAATAGAACAAACAGGTTGACTTAAAGTCATCTTCTAGGCACTGGTATGTGGTTTCGGTTTAAATAGAGGACACAATGTGTGTATATCTAAGCAATCCTGACCAAGGACAGCCTTTCCATCACTGACCCACCACATGGATGGACTAAGAAAGTAAAGGCAACAGAGGAAGAAAGCACCAAACCACCAAAATATTCATATTTTTGAAAAATGGTTAATGTAAGAACATAATATTATCTTCATCTATAGCCTTTCTAAAATCAGATATACATAATTTTAGTAATTGTGTGATGAATAAGTTTATTGTCAACTTGACATGTTTAATAATCTATAGTAATCTTTGGCGGGTCTCTGAGCTAGCCTGCAGAAAGGATTGACAAAAGGAGGAGGTCCCTCCTCCAGAGTGAAACCTTCCCCTCTCCAGTGGCTGGGTCTTCCAGAAGGGGACTGGCTATAAGGAAGCTTGAGGGGAAGGAGTCTCTCTTCCTTCCTCCCCCAGATGCTGGTGCTTGTTCATGACTTGCACTTGCATCCTGCTCTCCTACCCTTCCTGGACATCAGAACCCAATTTCCTTGGCCTCACATCGTGGACTGAAGAGCAGCCGCTCTCCAGGGAGTCTTCAGGCTTTCAGGGCTGGATTGGGACTGCTGAGGCCTCCAGCCACATGGACTGAACAGCTTCTGTTTCTTCACCTGTGGGCCTGCAGACTGCTATTGTTGGACTGTCGTAAGCTACCCCAATAAATTCCCTTTTACTACAATCCATTCTATCAACTCTGTTTCCTCTAGAGAACCCTGACTAATACAAAGTGTTTAGCAAAATATATATATATATATAAGTATCTTACATAAATATAAAAAATATTTTAAAATTATAAAATGTTGTTAAACAAGTTGGGCTATTTGTAGTTGAAGATGAGTATTATCCAGCCTGTTTGAAACACACAAGAGTATATTTCAGAACTTGGTGCAAGGCTGAGGTTAAAAATAAGAATCTAAGAGTTTAGCTCCTGAAGGATTATAGTACAGGGAATGTATAGAAGTACCAGATAGAGTTATTTCCCTCCTGGTTAAAAGGAGTCCTCAATGTTATATCTTTTTCCAATTGATGAAAGCACCTGGATTTTAGCTTTTATTCTTCTAGTTTTTCCTTTCTTAAAAATTCACAGAGGAAACACTCAGTAAAGAATTCTGAATTTTGATTTAGTCATTTTAAGTCTTTTGTGTAGTGTCTTTCTTATTTTAAATTCATTTATTTTTTTAATATTTTATTTATTCATTTCAAGCAGAGAGAGACACACAGAGAGAGACAGAGAGACAGAGAATCAGGGCCACCACCTTGTGGGTCTGGCTTATGTGGATACTGGGGAATTGAACCCAGGGCCTTAGGCACTGGAGATGAGTGCCTTAACTGCTGAGACATCTCTCCAGCCCAAATTCATTTATTTTTGAACATATATATATATGTATATATATATATATATATATATATATATATATATATATATATATATATACATATATATATGTTCAAATTATATATATATAATTCTTGTGATGTTTTGATTCAGATATTCCCCATGAATTTATGTGTTTTGAATGCTTGATCCCCAGATGATGGCAATTTTGGAATTGGAACCTTGTTGGAGGTGTGCTATTGGAGCAGACTTATGGGTGTTATAGCCAGCTTCCCTTTGCAATGTTTGATACACTCTCTTGTTGTTGTCCACCTGATGTTGGCCAGAAGGTGATGTCCAGCCTCTGCTTATGTCACATTTTCCCTGCCATTATGAAACTTTCCCTAGAGTCTGTAAGCCAAAACAAACCCTTTCCTCCCACAAGCTGCTTTTAGTTGATTTTTTCTTCCAGCAAGGAGAAGTGGACTGTAACAACTCCCCATTATCTTCTCTTGTCCCCACCTCCTCCTGCTGAACACGTTCTTCATCCCAACTCATTCTGTGTCTCCTTTGATGTCCTTTTGGTGAGTGTTGCCGTTAGTTTCTCATTGCTGGAACAATAATTTCGGAGCAGCTTATGGGAGGAAAGGGCTGATTTCAGGTTAACAAACTTCAGAGGAAGCTCCATCATGACAAAAAGGAAAAAAAAGCTGTCTCACTTCCACAGATCCATAGCAGAGAGATAACAACCAGCAACTGCAATCATAAAACAGCCAGAGCTCAAATTCCTCTCCACATACCTAGTAGGGCTGGACTACAAGATATGCCCCTAATGATGTACCTCTTCCAGAAGGTTGATGGAGACTTAAGTAGGAAGCTTAGCTTAAAATACTTGATTCTATGGGGACATGTATTCTAACCACCAGTGACCCACTGAGTTTATTTAGGGTTGCTTCCTTGAGCATGGCTTCAGAGAATTATTTACCAGATGTGGTAGTTTTGAATAGATGTCCCCCAATAGAATTTATTATAATTGTAAATTGTCTCCAGCTCTCTGGCTGGAGGAGGTGTCACTTTGGCCTGGCATCCTGGGGTCTAGCCCTGAGGAATTTCAAACTGGATGCAAAATACTAGGGATACATATGCAAAACAACAGCTGGAGCCCAAGTCTGTCTATTCTGCCATTTTGTGAGTTACAGTGTGACAGTGTGTTTGCTGGCTTCTGGAGGTGCTGTCTCTGTCTCTGCTTGGATCAGTGAAAGGGGACCAGCTTTTTTCCTTAACTTCCCCTGGGTCTGTTATTTCAATAAATACTTTCCTCCCCAAAATTGTACCTGGTTCAGAGATTCATCCCAGCAGTGTGTGGTTTAGAGATTCATCCCAGTGGCGTGTGTCTGACTATGACACCAGAGCATGAGCAACTTATGAGTCAAGAAAAATGTTTCTCCTTTCCTCAGCAACCATTAACTATTCCTAACTCCTCAAGGAACTGTGAGGTTCTCATGAGCCCCTTGACCATCCACAGTCACTGTGAGCATATGAATACAAAGCCATATCATGTCCATAATACAGAATTCCATTACACTCCTCGCCATCCTCTGGCTCTTGCATTCTTTCTACCCTCTCCTCCACTATATTAAGTGAGCCTTGGAAAAGGTTTTATAAATGTCATATTTAGCACTGAGCACTCAATGGTCTTTTATTTTCAGCCCTTTGATGAGATTTGAGTCTTCCAATAGTTGCTGCCTACTTCAATAAGAACGTTCTCTAACCAAAGCTGAGAGCAACACTCATCTGAGAACACAAATATAACATTGTGAAGGCATTTGGATATAAAACATGTTTATCTAACCAAATAACAGTTGTACCCTTCCTCCTAGGGGCTAAGCCTTCTCAGCCACAGGCTTTTGACCATGTCATGAATTACTTCCCATGCAGCAGGCCTCTAATCCAATCATAAAGCAGCTGGCTACTCAAAACCAGAGATGCCACCACTATTGCTGCTCGATTGTGTAGCACAGAGTTCAGTTCCATGTGAGACTGTTAATGGCTTCCATTATAATAGAAATAGCTCATAAAATTTTCACTTACTCTTTATAGGATATTTAATAAATATATTAAAAGATATTCATAAGAGATAAATTTTAGATTTAGAAAAACTAATGGAAGTGGTTTATGTGACGGAAGCCAAAACTTTAGTGAATTTTGATAACTAGTGTCATTTGTTTATTTAATCATCAATTTAAAAGATTTCTATTAGAAGCCACAATGATATTTTTGTATAATAGGACAAATTTTGCAAAAGCAATTTAAATGCTGTCCAATAAAATGAGTTTTATAATTATGATGTAATTTGGTAGGAATGCACCACAATTCATTTATAGAGTCATTTGTACTGTTATAACACGTGAAGGTTATACTCCAATAGAAACACATCCTTTAGTATGATTCTTTTACAACATTTAATACCTGCAAGTTGGAGTAACACGATTGTTAACCATAAAACCACTTGGAAAGGGCATATTTTTAAAACTTTATTTCTTTGATTTAACAGAGAGTGAGAAAGGCTGAATGCCAAGCAGGGCATGGCGTCTTATGTCATTACTCCCAGCTCTCAGCAGGCTGAGGTAGTAGTTTCATGAAGAGTTCAAGGAGAGCCTGGGCCACAGAGTGAGATAAAGGTCAGCCTAGGGTTACAGTGAAACCTTACCTTGAACCCCCTCCCCCAAGAAAATGCTGAATGTTAGCAAATAAAAAAGCCAAATGTCTTGAAAAAAACATTAAATAGAAAGAAGTTTTTGAAACAAATAAGGATAATGAAATAGATGGATTTTATTTTCACTTAGTTCTATTGGTGTGTGCCAGAGTGTTCTTTTGCAATGTCTATTCTGCTTTTAAAACTACTGAATGTGTTTTTTTATATCAGATTTTTGTGGAGTGTGTGTGTGTGTGTGTGTGTGTGTGTGTGTGTGTGTGTGTGTGTGTATGATAGAAAAACTTTCTGATGTCAGTCCTTACATTCCACCTCATTTGAGGCAGGGTCTCTTGCTCACCCCTCTGTTAACCAGGCGATCTGGCTTGTAAACTTGTAAGTTTTTGGTGAATGTTCCTATGTCTTCCTCCATTTTCATGGTAGACACATGCTGGACTTACAGACACTTGCTGCTGCATCAGGCACTCATGTTTATGCAAAAAGCACCTTATCCACTGAGCTGTCTTTCCCAGCTAGCTGCCGTACCTCAGATATTTTGATTTATATTTGTGATAGTTGTTTGGCAATTTGATCCTCCTTGCATTAATTTATCAGCTTCATTATTCATTTGACATCTTGAACATAAGAAATATACTTATTAGTGAGAATATGTAATATTCTCACTAATTTTGTCATCTGAATCATCTTCAACTCGGTTTCAACTAATTGGTTTTTGTCATCTATTTGTACTTATATATCTCCTTACATGCTTATTAGCTTTTTATTGGACACCAGATATTGTGAATTTGATTGTTGTTGCATGCTAGATATTTTCACTTTTTTATAAATATTCTTGATCTTTTTATTCGGGACATGGTAAATCATTTAGAAATGGTGTTGTTCATGGAAGTCTTGCTTTGGATATTTGTTAAAATCAGACCAGATCTCTGTTTACTCAAGGGTTAATTTTTTTCTAAATACTAAGGTAAAATCTCTTTTTTTAACTTTCAACAGATGCATTCTGAATTTTGAGCAACTCTAGTCTGAATTTTCATAATAAGTAGGATACCTTATGTGAATTCTAGGTCTTTTACTATAAAAACCTCTTAAAGTATTTTTTTTCCTGAAATTGAGTTATTTTTGCATGTTTCTGTGCTTGGCAGTTCTCAACTGAATAACCTAGGGAAACTCTGCAGATCCTCATAATTCTCTTCCTGTGTAGCTTTTTCCTCTCTGAGACTTTACACAGTGAACCCCCCAGCTGCCTTGGCTTTTTGAACACACAAATCCTATATCCATGGAGATTATAGGTCTTAATTTTTGCTCTCTTCCCTGTTCTGGGCCCTGGAAATGTTCAACATGAAATAATTATAGTGCTTATGTATTTACTTTTCATCTTTCAGGGTTTTTTAAACTTTGTCTTGAAGGCCATTGATTCATACATTTTGTCTGCCTTTTAGTAATAAATCAATTGCATACACTTATGCTCCATCTTTTTGAGAGTCTTTATTATTGTGATTATTGCCATTACATTGTAAATAAGCTACAGAACACAGAAGACATATTGTTATATACATGGCAGATTCATAGTATAGTTAGCATAAAATCCTTTAGTGAACAAAAATTATTGAAATAAAAGGTTAAACTTTAAAAGTATCAAAATGATCCCATATAATGGGGACATTTATTTTAGCAGTGATTTCAACAAATTTTATTGTCCCTACGTCTTATTTTCCTGAAAGTATAACTCAGCCTTGAGTATTGTTTATGGAGATGAAATATTCACACAAAGGAGAGAATAAGTGTTTTCATGCTAGTGTGTACTATGATACAGAGCAGCTACTTACTGCTCAATGTAACCAAAATGACAAGATTAGGGGTAAAAATGAAAACTCTGGAAGTGTTTGAGAGAAATACACCGAGGGAACTAGAGAGAACCTGGCAACGCTGTGCTCAAGCTGTATTGAATGGCCTAGAGTTCCCTGTTTCCTTGTGCTACTGTTTGCTATGTGTTCTTGACAGCTAGTTCTGCTGAGTTCTTTCAGACCATTATAAGGGCTAGAAGACAGTAGAAGCGGGATTTATTGTCCCACCATATTTCCCGCCCCCAATTTGATCACGGAATCATACCATCTAGGAGTTCTAGGTTTACATTCTAATAAAAAGCTGGAACTGTTTTGAAGACAGTGCTAAGTGGATTTAAAAACTTCAATGTCTAATGCCTAATGACAACCATCTATGAGTTTAACTGCTGGTTCTTCAGTTAGTAATAATTCTGAAACATTTATATTGGGAAGATAAAAAAAGCCTGCAAAACCAAGGAGCTCATTTACTTTGTGCTCACTTCTGGATTGAAATGAAATGTCACATCATTTAAAAGCCTAAAAGGTGCAATTCACAAAGCACAATGAGTTCAATTCTATGGTGGCATTTTCAAGAGTAATTGTTTGTCCACATCTCAGAGTAGGAAGTGAAGAGTTATTTTTCCATTCTACCTCTATTAGAGAATTTCATTGTTTTTAAAGGCATAAGATCAAAAGCAAAAAGAAGCACACAGTTGAGTTCAGAGGATATGCTGGAAAAATATATAAGGAGAAACCAAATACACTATTCTAAAATTGCAAATCACTGTTTCCTTTCCATAGATACAGTAAATGACTCATCTCTCATCAGGCATTGAGCTTTTCTGCTGACTACTTTTGCTATAAAGAAAGGGTATTTTGGAGGGGAACAAAACCTCTGTTTGTTTAGTTAGTGAGGTATTACAGCCAGAATTTCTTAATGCAAGAACAGCGAAAAAATATCAAATGCACGATAAGATCCCAATTATGGATAACAGCCCTCATTTCAAAGCGAGGGCATTAGAAACAGCAGGGAGCTGTTCAGCAGATAAGAATCAGCCTTTACTTGCGGCCACTCTATTAGGGATCTGCCTCTCTCATTCTCTGGATATACCCAAAAAGTTTTTCCTATATTAGTAAAATAATAAGTCAACATTTAGATTAAGCATTTAAAAGCAGTGCTCTGAGAATTCAGAGAAAAGTTGGATTTGATGCCATTATTTCTGAGGACTGTTAGTATATAATTTCTCTATGTGAAGTTTAATTCCTAATCTTATAAAATTCATGAAGATGAGACATGTGCAAATATTGAACATATAGTACATGCTCCATAGTTTCAAATGTAATTATTGTTATTAAGAAGTTTTTTTTTTTTTAGAGATTGGGTCTTGCTCTATCCCAAGCTGATCTGAAATCCACTATGTAGAATCCTCCTACTTCTGCCTTCCTAGTGCTGGGATTAAAGGCATGCAACACCAAGCCTGGCTTATATTCCTCTTTAAAAGACAAAAAAATGATTTCTAATACCTTCTTGTGTGGGGTTGCTGAACCATGAGCTGAAGATCCTCCCTCCCACAGTGCAAACTTCCTAGATCAGAAACATTGGAGAGGATGCAGGATACTCTCAAAAGAATTTTCCTCACTCCTGCCAAATCTTTGACAATGTCACTTAAAAATATGAACATTCTGAAGTCATTCTTTCTTTCAGGGAAATGCTGAGTTTGTATGTGGCTCTCATAGAAGTCTCATGAACTCTGGCAAATGATGTATTTACCTTTTTCAATGTCTTTTTCATAGTTATTCTATTGGGGAGCAGAACAAAAATACCCCCTGACCAAAGGAAATAGGATATCACATCTGTAATTCTGTGTTCTTTTCAGAAAATACTTGTGTCAGTCAACATTCTTCCTAGTTACTGAGAACGTAAGTCTAGTTCAGCCTGACTCCATCAAACCTCACTAGCTTGCATAACCCAGCACGAACAAGTAGAGGGAGGTTTCCTTTTAGAGATACTTAGATGCAGAGACTAGATAACCCATCTTTCACTTACACTTCTCGTGGGTCACTGGCTGTGTTCTTTAACTTCAGCTCTAGATTTTCTCCATGATCTGACAGGTTAACTTTAAGTTCTGATTCCAAGAGATGTAGGTCTTTTCTGTTTCTTTTAAGATTACTTCATGTCAACATATCACACATCACTGTATGTCTATGAAAGAGATTAAATATGTTTCCTGTCAGTCATATACTCATCCCTTGAACTGTTCACTATGTCTAGGGAGATGAGACCTACAATTTGACCAGCCTAAGTCACATCCCACCTTTATGGTATAGTTTCAGTGTCTGGTGTCACAGAAGAAACCCCCCCACAAGAGAACACTTCATCTCTTACAGAGAAACCCCTGTGTCTAGCTCAGTGATTGACAAACAGTAGGAGAAGATTAAGCCTTTTTAAGATAAAAGAAATAATTATTAGGTTTTTAATAATCTCATAAAATAGAGGTCTTTTATCAAGCACTCAGTAAGAATGTGGAGAAAAGACAACTTACCTGGTGAAAACACAGTCCTCTGTATTTATCAGAGAATCTTGGACTTTCTATTGTTCAGCATGACATGTGGGAATGTTACTTAGTCACTTTGTGCCGCAGCTCAGTTCTAAGACAACACTTTTACTTAACAGCTGGCATTTTCTCAGTGAAATAACTGAAGAAAAAAAAACAGCAAAGGTCCTTGAAGACACCTGTCTACACAGGTGATCCATATTGCTCCTTTCTCTTTCTGCCATGGTCTCTCTGGCAGCTGTGGGCATTGACTGGGCTGCACAGTATTTTCATACACTGTTGTGAAGAATCCACACAAATATAATGAAACTCTTTTCTAACCTCTTCAGAAGCCGGAGTTCAATAAATTCCCATTGTCTTATGTCAAGCTGTCAATGTGCGTGCATATGATTCTGCTCAGTTCTGACCTTGATTTTCATGTCATCATGTTACAATCTTTCTCATTAGAAAGGGCTGTCTCTGTCTTCCCTGTGAGCAGTGAAGCACAGAAAAGCAATGAGGTGAGAAATCTTTCCACAGGTAATGCACGAGGTGTGTTTGAATTTAAAGGATTGAATTAACTTGTGACATTCCAGGGTCCAGGCCCACAGGACAAACATGTAATAACCATGCCTGGGAAGGATGTTCAATAGAGTGAAATAATATGACTCTTGGTTTTTTTTTTTTTTTTGGAGATTTAATCCCCAACTCTGACAATTGCTAACAAGCAGTATGAGAAGCACATTTGAATTTGAAGGCCTTAATTAACTTGTGACAGGCTAGTGTTCAGACCCACAGGAAAAACATTTAGTAATTATACTTGGGAAAGATTTGTAATACCGTGGAATAGTATGCCTCACGGATTCTTTGCTAAGGATGCAATATTGAGCTCTATTTCTAACAAGATGACCTTAGTAAAGTTGCTTAGCCATTTTGAGACCTCTAGTCCACATCTACCAAAATGGTTTGTAAAAAAAAAAAAAAAAAAAAAAAAAAAAAATTTGAAAAAAAAAAAAAAAAAAAAAAAAAAAAAACCTTGTAAAAAAAAGAGCATAAAAGATAATGAAATAGAAGATATGAAAGACCTTTAGATCTTAATCATGCACAGAATGTGAAGGATTCAGTTTCTGTGGAGAGACATGGCCCAAAGTAGCAAATAAGCATGCAGACTGACAGGAACATGACTTCTGCCTTTAGTATGAAGACAAATTGTTGGATATTTTTATTTATTTGCAAGGGGAGAGAGAGGGGGGAAGAATGAGTACACCAGGGCCTCTAGACTCTGCAAACTCCAGATGCATGCACCACTTTCAAATATTGTTCTCTATAAGCTTCTGTGTGATTTACAATACAGAAGCAGAGATAGCTGCCCAACCAGGATTTGCATTAGACCACGGCTCAATGCTAATTTGAATTTGTAGTGGTAAAGAAGAATTCCAGAAATATGAATAAATGAAGGTATTTTATTTTATTTTATTTTATTTTTTTATTGTCCATAATGAGTTACATTATTTAGTGGGCAAACAATGAGTTGTTATCCCCAATTCTCTGATGCTCCCCCTCCACCATCCCCAACCAGCTGGATATCCTCCTCCGTGGGTCTGGATCAGTCCTTGTGACAGGGGACCAATGTATGGGTTTTGTTTTAAGCTGAGGTTAGTATCTAAAGATAGCCATAAAACCAATAGATATGGAAGAAACAGGCAAAAGAAGAAAGAGAAAATAAGGAAGAATGAAAGGAGAAATTTGATATAAATCTAAGGTTAAAAAAAAAAAAAAAGGCTGAACAATAGCAGCAAAAGCCTACCACTAGCAACCTTCCCTAGAAACAAAAGCCCATCACTCACAAACTTTTGTAGAGATAACTTCAAGAACAAAAGCACATAAAGTCAGAAAGGGGGGAAAATTAGTGGAGTTTTGGGGAAGATCATGAATTCTTGTTCCAGAATGTTTAGCTTTGGACCTATTGTTCACCTATAACCTTAAGAAATCAGCTCATTGTATAAAGTTTTCTCTTCAGTCAGTTAGATACACAATAGTACTTACCTAATTGAGTTTTGTGAATTGAAGCAAATAAGATCATATGAGTAAAATGACTTAAAGCAGTCACTACTCAAACTAGATGCTATAAACAATTTTGGTATAACATTATCATTTGTGATATCACTGGTGAAACCCATTTTTACATATTATTTAGTGTTTAACAATCAGAAGCTTTACATAAAATTAATTAAATTTGAATCTTCACAGAAAATCAAAAACAGTAGTATAAGAAAACATAATTATAAAAGTGATATTATGAACCAAAATGAACAGTACAAACAACTTGACCTAAATAGTACTTATAGAAAACTCCATCTAACCACTGCTGAATGCATATAAAGATAAATTATATTTGACATTAAAAATGATTCAAGTCATATAAAATGTATTCTTGGACTAAAAAGGAATCAAATTAGAATTCAGCAACAAACTGATCTTTGAAATCTTCAAATAATAACTAAGTAACACACTTGTACCATAAAACTCATAGATGAAAGTGGTTAGTCTTGACAGTTAGCTTGACAGGATTTAAAATCACCATGAAAAACAAACCTCTGGGCATTTCTGTAAGAAGTTTCTAGGTTAGATTGAGTGGAAAGACCTACCCTTCATCTAGACAGCATGATTTCATGGTCTGAGGGTCGTGGACAATATAAAGAGGAGGAAGTGAGCTAACCATGTGCATTCTTCTCTCTCTGCTTCTTGACTGCAGACTGAATGTGGCCAGCTGCTTCATGCTTCTGCTGCAACAGCCTCCCCTCCAACAGGACCCACATTCTCTCAAACTATAAGCTGAAATAAATTTTTCTTGCCTTAAGTTGTTATAGGAACATGGAAAGTAATGAATACAGTGAATTAATTAGAGAAAACAATATTTTGAGCTGAATGAATCAAACACTACAGTGTAGCTGATTTGTGAGAATGTGGTAAAGTAGAGACTGGGGGAAATTCAGAGCAACAAATATCCCTTTGTCAAAGAAGAAAGGTCTCCTAAGAAAGGAAAGTCAAATGAAACTCAAAGTATGCCAACAGAGAAAGAACAAAGGTCAGAGTTGAAAACGATGACATCAAAGAAGCAGTAGAGTAAATGGAAGATCCATAAGAATATCAACAAAATTAATAAGCTTAGCAGTAAATTTAGATAAGGAAAAGGAAAAGGCATATTACCAATGTCAGCAAGAAAAAAAATGCTATGAGACAATGTGGTTATAGATCTTAAAAGAATTTAGTGAATTTATCTCAGCAGTAGAGTATATACCTAATAGGTACAAGGCCCTGGGTTTGGTACCTAGTACTGGAGAAAAAAAAAAAACGACAGAATTTACAGGTAGATCTGAGACAATGGCAGCTCCATAGCTAAAGCACTTAACATGCAAGCCTGGGAACCTAAACTTATATCACCACAACCTGTGTTAGAAAGCCAAATATGGAGGTGATGTCTGTAATTCCAGCAGGCCTCCAGTGAGATGGGAGATAGAGACAGGAAAATGTCAAGAAACATCAAGGATCAACTAGCCTGGTGAAAAGCAGTGAACAATAAAATAACAACAAAAAGACCCAACTCTCAGCAAACCAGAAATAGGAGAGAATTTCCCCAAACAGATAAAAGGCATTTATGAAAAATTCCCAGTTCATATTACATTCAGTTGTGAAAAATGCCTTTTCCTTCTGAGATTAAGATCGAAAGATATGTGGCCCCACCATTACTATTCAATCTGAATTACTAATATTAGTGAAGGTAATAAGATAATTAAAATAAAAACATTCTTATTTAAGAGGAATAATTATATTGTTTTAATTGCATATGTTATTTATTTTATGTGAAAACCTGATGGACTTGGAAAAATATGAAAGAGCCATGGTTAAATCCATGGCTTAGCAAGATTCAGGGATTTAGACAACTACACAAGATAATTTTATTTCTTAAGCAAGTGTTTTTAATTGCTGAGCCCTTTCTCCAGTCTTTTAATGGTGTTTCCTTATGTTGTAATGAACAGTTATAAACTTGAATACAAAGTCAATTTATATTGAATTAAGAGTAAGAAATACTTAGGGTCATATCTAGGAAATAATGTGGAAGAGTTGAGTGACAAAAAAGTACAAAATAGTGCTGAGAGCAAATCTAACTAAATAGTAACAAAGTAATGCGTTTATTTATTTTCTATTTTTAAAATGTATGTTCTTCCCAAATTAGCTATAAAATATCTAAATTAAGTGCTCCAGTAATATTTATAAAAATTGTCATACTGATTCTAAAATTTATTTTACAACTGCAAAGACCTGAATGGTTGAAACCATTTTTAACAGAACAGCAGTGATGGAGGAATTACACTAATTACTTCAAGACATATTTAATACACAGTTGTCAAGATACATATTAGAATGTTGCTATTCATGATATTCCCAGGAACAGAGCACAGAGTTCACTTACATGTGGCTAAATAATGCTGAATATTATAATTTATTACAGGTAGTGTGTTTCAAGTGGAGTCAAAGCAGGTAGGTATTCATACTCTAATCAATAAATGTCTATCCTTATCTCAACACAAAAGCACAATTTATTTTAAATATATTATTGCCTAAAAAGAGAAGCCATACAAAAAGTTTCTAGAAGAAAACAGAAAGAAATTTGGCATTTAGGTAAAAATTTCATATAACTTCAAAAACATAAAAGATAAAATGCATATACTAGACCTCAAATTAAAAATACATAATCTTTGTATCATTATGAATAAAATAAAAAGTTAAGTAGCAGACTTGGAGAGAATATTAGAAATCCAAAGAGAAAAAGATAGATGGTGCTGAATGAAAATGCCTGACTCTCTTCTGCCCTCTACACACATGTGTACACACGAACACACAACACATACACCGGAATTATAACATACCACTCTTTATAAGAGTTAGTAAAAGTTTTAAAATATAGCAAATCCAAGAGTTATCAGGGACTTAAAGAAAACAAAACTCCCATACATTAATGAGGAAAGAAAGAATTCACCCATAAGATTACTGGTAACTATAAATTCATAATAATTATATTCACTAACAAATTTTAAAAATTGGATATATCCATAAAATACAAGATAATTAAAAAGGAAAATTGGTGAAAATTTGTTAGTACAATATGGATGCATCTCACATGCTTCAACATGAAAGAAAGAAGTTTCACAAGATATATTTGGACATATACTTCTAGTCCACCATAACACAAACCAGATCAGTGGTTTTATACAGCAGAGTAAGGACGGCAATAGTGTCACTGAAGCATGATGTAAATCTCAGAGAAGATTTTTAGTGAGCAGATTGTTATGAGTTTCTTAAAAATAATTTAGAATGTGTGACATTATTTTATGTAAACTATATGTCAATAATGTAGAGTAAATGAAAGAATATCAACAAAATTAATAAGCTTAGCAGGCATATTACCAATGTCAGCAAGAAAGAATGTTATGAGACAAGGTGGTTAAAATACTGAAGATATAGAATCTGGAGAAATGGCTCAGCAATTAAGAGCAATTCCTTTTGGTGCCTGAAGGTCTAAGGAGGCCTGAAAGACTACTTGAGTTTGATCCTCAGGACACACATAAACAGCAGGGTATGGCCACATCTATTTCCCCAGTTCCAGAAGGGAACAGTGACCCCAGAAATGGAGTCAGTAAGAGATTCCAGCTCAAGTGAGAATGGGAGGAGAGTCATGGATCAGGACACCCAGATACACAAGAGAATTTTTCACTCATAAAGAAGCAGTAAGTTATGCTGTTTGAAGAAGCTTGACGGACCTGGAGAGAATCATATGAGGCAAGTTAATCTGATCTCAGAAAGACAAAGATAAGATGTTTTCACTCATATGTGATTCCTAAATTTTGTATGAAAATACATAAAATTATAGGTGTCTATATGACATGAAAGTAGAAACAAAATTGTCTAAGAGAAGAAAAGGGACTCAGGGGAGAGTGAGGGATGGTAAAAGGAAGAGGAGACGAGGGGGGATTTTCAATACATTGTATACTTGAATGAAATGCCCTTTATAAAAAATTCTTTTAAAAGTGTGTTGAGATAAGGATTGAGATGAGTGTGACTCGGTTCTATGAAGGTCCATAAGAAACATCCTGATAAAACAAATACTGTCTAGCATGAATTATGAAAACAATTTAAAAGCAAAATAAAATGCAATCAGGAAAATGTTATTAAACCAATAGGAGGTGATAGTTTTATGAAATTTCTGTCAGAACTTAAGTAATATTCACAATATAAATTCATTTTTAAAAGTTATTGATTATATTTCTCAAGAAATGAAGCATGTTAACAAATTAGTTGATAATCTAACTAGCTATAATTTATGAATCATGAATCTGACAGCATCTCGTCTGAACATAAGAGAGGAACAAACGGTGCTGAGTCTGGGGAACAGCTACTTTTGATAAGATAGCTTAAGCAGGAACAAGGAATGAGCATAGAAAAAGAAATAAACTAATTAGCATCACATCACCTCAGGGTCCTTACTTTGTAAAGGTTAGAGCAGAGGGAGCTTTCCTTCCGTGTTTTCTCAAATGATACTTGTTGAAAATTTAGCTGTTATCTCTCTCCCAATTCCTGTGAAGGTCTCCTAAATATTTCAGCTCTGGTTTGATCATTTTAAATGTCAGCATTACTGACTCTTTTTTACTTTGGTTTGTTGAGACTTCATGCAGAAACTTAGTCCAAAATATTGACCTCTCACAAATTTTGATTAGCATATTACATTATCAATCTCTGTTGGCTAGAAGACCATTAACAGACTTCAAGGACAAATACTGACTAGCAAAAGTTGATTTGTGAAAGAACACATTGTACAAATCAAAAAGATAAAAATAATGAACCCAATAAAGAGAGGAAAAGAGGGGACATGTGCCATTTTAAAGAGTGGACAATACCTCATTATTTATGATGCACAATGATTTTTTTAACATTTTATTGGCTTAAATTATTATATATTATATTATATATTAACACAGCAATATGCTCAGTATCATAGGTTATTAGATGATGCCTTTGAATCCATGATGACATTCCTTTTTATGAATTAGTTATTCTCCCCCCATGACTTACATTCTTTCTACCCCCTCTTCCACAAATTTCCCTGAGTCATAATGGGTGAATTTAAATTTTGCATAGTTATTAGGTTTGTAAGAGTCTCTAAATTTTTGTTTTAGACAATTTTAGGCAACCTTGGTGCCTCTCTGCAGTGTCCTTTCTTAGGTTATCTGCCTTACTGTGGGAATAAATCTTTTGCTGGTCGTCCCACTTCCTGTTAGGGCTCTACCTGGATTGTCACCTGCTTGTGTCCCCCACCAAATCAGGTCCCTTTGGTAGAGTTCAGTTGTTCCTGGTTGCTGTTGCTTTCTGAAAAATACAGTCTCCAGTGGAGAGTGAGATTATTATTGGTCAACTGAGACAAATATTGCTAGGTTGCTAAGTTTTTGGAGGGTGTAGACTTTCTGAGGACCTATGGTTAGTGAGGACTTCTGCATGTAGATGGGGTTCTTAGTCCTTATTCAGGGTTGCCTTGAGTCCCCTTACCAGTCAGGGGTTCCCTGCTTCTGAGCATATCTCATAGCCAATTAGTCAGCTTTTGATTACCCAAAATTTGGTAGTTTGGGTTGGGCACCACTATTGCACAGATAGGCACTTCTTGACTTGCTTGTCTGTACCATATAGTAGTGTGTTCTGCACTCTCAGTCCATTGGTTGTTGTAACTTGAAGATGCCTCCTGCTCTCTCAGGATATAGTTGGCCTGGTTCCCCTGGCAGCTTGTGCAATACCTTCCAGCATTACCCAGCTGCCCTTCTGGGAGCTGATTGCATTTCTGGATTCAGCAGGGTCTCTCAGTGTTGTGTGATATCAGTCTGTGGAATCTTCAGCAATAGGGTCTTATCTTTTACCTGATGTGGGTATTCAAGGGCTGTGACAAAAGTTTGTCTTATTTTAGGGACCATGTGGGCCACACTGATCAATAGCTCATTGTGGGAGGCAACTACTTACTGGGTCAGGGAGCTGAAGGTCAGCGTCCTTTGTACCATAGGTAGGCTTCCACCACCATGACCACCCCTCACACCTTGGGGCCCTATCTGTCTCTGGAACTTGTACAGAAGATAGGATTCTATGGAGTCAGATTATTGTTAGTTTAGGTATGTGTACATCTCTCCCCTCTGTTGCTTCCACACCTGCCCTCATATCCTTCTGTCCCCTTTGCCTTTCACCTGAATCACTAGTCATGTTTACTTACAGTTTGGATTAACCTGATTAGAGGCCACAGATAAGGGAGAATATGCAGCGCTTATCTCTCTGTTCTTGTATGAGTTCACTGAGTATGATCTGTTCCAAGTCCATCCATTTTTCTTTGAATTTTGTTATATCACTTTTCCTAATTGCTAAGTAGAATTCCATGGTGTATATGTACCACATTTTTGAAATCCATTCATCTAGCGATGGGCATTTAGGTTGGTTCCAATTAGCTATAATTAGCTATTATGAATTGAGCCATTATAAACATGGTTGTGCAGATGTCTCTGTTCTGAAAAGAGGAGTCTTGAGGATATATACCCAGTAAAGGGATAGCTGGGTCAATTGGTAGTTCTATATCCATCCTGTTCAGAAGCCTCCACACTGCTTTCCATAGTAGTTCTACAAGTTTGCATTCCTACCAGCAATGAGCGAAGGTTCTTTTTCTCTCACATCCTTGCCAACATCTATTGTTGGTAGATTTTTTAATGATTGCCAGTCTTACTGGAGTGAGGTGGAATGTCATTGTTGTTTTGATTTGCATTTCCCTGATGATTAATGATGTTTAACATTTTCTTAAACGAGAATTGGCCATTTGTAATTCTTCCTCTGAGAATTCCCTGTTGAGCCCAGAGGCCCATTTTGTGAGAGGGCTGTTTGATATTTTATTATTTAATTTATTGAGTTCGTTGTAAGTTCTTTATATTAGACCTCTGTCTGTATTGTAGCTGGCAAAGATTAACTCTTAAGATGATGGTGATCTATTGGCTTTGAGTATGGTAAATTTGTCTATACAGAAGCTTTTTAGCTTGATAAGAGCCCATTGATTGAGTGATTGCTGTACTTCCTGGTTTACTGGAGGTTTGTTTAGGAAGTTTTTTCCTACTCCTATTTCATAGAGAGTTCCCCCTATTTTTTTTTCCAGGATTTTCAGAGTTTTGGGTCTTGTGTTGAGGTCTTTGATCCATTAGGAGGGATTTTAGTGAACGGTGAGAGGGCTGGGGCTATTTTCATCTTTTGATAAGTGTTCATCCAATTTGTCCAGCACCATTTGTTGAAGATGCTATCTTTACTCCAGTTGACATTGTTGGCATCTTTATTGAATATTAAATAGCTATAATTGCTTGAGCTTAGGGAAGGATCTTCTTGTCTAAATAAGTTTAAGAAAATTGATATAGCATCCTGCATCATACCATACTACAATGCACTGAAGCTAGAAATAAACAATGGAGACTGAACAATACATTATTAAATAATGAATGAGCAGTTCAAGAAATTAAAACAGAAATTTAAATTTTTCTTGAGATGAATGATAATGAAACTATAACATGCCAAAACCTATGGGACAAAATGAAGGCTGTCCTAAGGGGAAAATTTATAGCACTGAATGCCTACATAACAAAGACAGAGAGATCCCAAATTAATAACTAACCAGCTAAAGGCACTGGAAAATTGGAACAAAACAACCCTAGGAACTCAAGAAAAAAAGAAACAATTAAGATCAGGGAAGAGATCAATGAAATAAAAATCAAAAAAATTTAAAAATTGATGAAACAAAGAGCTGGTTCTTTGAAAAAATAAACAAGATTTAGAAACCCTTACCAAACCTAATCAAATAGAAAAAAAGAGAGGGCCCTAATCAACAAAATTAGAAATGAAAATGGAGAGATCACAACAGACACCAATGAAATTGGAAGAATCATCAGGTCTTACTTCCAAAATCTATACTCCACATAATTGGAGAACCTGGAAGAAATGGATGAATTCCTGAACAGCTATCATCTACTAAAGCTAAATCAGGAGCAGATAAATTTCCTAAATAAACCTATCACATCCACCAAAATTAAAAACCTCCCCAGAAGGAAAAGTCCAGGTCCTGATGGATTATCAGCTGAATTCTATCAAACATTTATCACAGAACTGAAACCACTCCTTCTGAAGCTCTTTAATTACATTGATGAACATGGAATTCTTCCAAACTCCTTCTATGAAGCTTGCATTACTCTAATACCAAACCTGGACAAAGATAAATCCAGAAAAGAAAACTATAGACATATATCCCTGATGAACTTAGATGCAAAAATTCTGAATAAAATTCTCGCAAACCAAATCCAACAACACATCCAAAGTATTATCCACATTGATCAGGTAGGCTTCATCCCAGGAATGCAGGGTTGGTTCAAGATACGGAAGTCAATCAACATAATCCACCACATTAATAAACTCAGCCACAAAAACCACATGGTTATTTCAATAGATGCAGAGAAAACCTTCAACAAAATTCAACACCACTTCATTATGAAAACACTTCAGAGACTTGGAATAGAAGGCCTATACATCAACATTATAAAGGCCATATACAAATCCCCTAAAGCCCAAATCATACTCAATGGGGAAAGACTCAAGGAGTTCCCACTAAATTCTGGAACAAGACAAGGGTGTCCAATTTCTCCACTGCTCTTCAACATAGTCCTTGAAGTTCTAGTAAATGCAATAAGACAGGAAAAAGATATAAAAGGAATACAAATTGGAAAGGAAGAAGTGAAACTATCCCTTTTTGCAAATGACATGATCTTATATGTAACAGACACAAAGAACAATATCACTAAACTACTGAAGTTGATTAACTCCTTTAGGAAAGTGGCAGATACAAAATTAACACACAAAAATCAGTAGCCTTCCTGTATGCAAATGATGTGCACACAGAAAAAGCAATCAGTGGAAAAAGTCCCATTCTCAATAGTCTCAAAAAAAAAATCAAATACCTTGGAGTAACACTAACCAAGGATGCGGAAGACTTGTATAATGAAAACATAAAAACACTGAAGAAGGAAATTGAAGATGACACAAAAAGATGGAAAGAGCTTCCATGCTCCTTGATAGGCAGAATTAATGTTGTGCAAATGGTAATACTCCCAAAAGCAATATACAGATTCAATGCCATGCCAATAAAAATAGCAGCATCATTCTTTGTAGACATAGAAAAAATAATTTCCAAATTTATTTGGAAAGGCAAAAGGCCTTGGATATCCAAATATATCCTTAGTAAAAGAAGCTTTTTGGTAGATATCACCATACCCAGTCTAAAGATATACTACAAAGCCATTGTAACAAAAATAGCATGGTACTGGCATAAGAACAGACAGATAGACCAATGGAACAGAATTGCAAACTATGCTCTTCTATAAAGCAGAAAATATAAATTGAGATAAAAATAAGCTAGCATAGCTGGAGAAATTTCTCAGTGGTTAAGGTGCTGGCCTGCAAAGTCAAATGACCCCTGTAATGCCACAGAACCCACTTAAAGTCATCCACAAAGTAGCGCAAACACCTGGGTTTCATTTTCAGTGGTTGGAGGCCCTGGTATGCCCATTCTACCTGTCTCTCTTCTCTCTTTCTCTACTTTCAAATAAAAAATAATATTTTTAAAATAACTTATCATTTTCAAACATCACATAAAATGATATCATAAAAATCAATATTGGTAGAATATGAAGAAAAAAGATACTCTAATTTATTTTTAGTACATATGAATTTGGTAAACCACTTTGGAAAATTATGTCCATACCTTAATTGTAACCCCAGTGTTTGGAACTTAAACTAGAGAAACATTCTCACAAGTATGAAAAAAAAAACGGAAAATTATTTCCAAATTGGTCAATAGGCAGTTAAACGAAATAAGGTAACATTGTTATCACAGACACTAAGAAGCAGCTTCAAAAATGAAGCATATCTGTATATGCTAACTTGAAAATATATCTCAACATTGCATAATATTATACTCCTAGTACTCATGAAATTTCCAACGGTGTATTATAAAATTAAATTAACATATCCACATGTAGATAAATGTATTCCTCTATGCTTTCATATATCTATCTCTGCTTATGTGTGTTTGTATGCACATAGCTATTTTTCATTCTGCTTGTTCTCCTGATTCCCCAGAAATAGCATTGATTCTAGGCTTGATGTCTATTTCTGCACACTTTTCTCCATACACACACAATAAAATGTCATAGATATGAATACACATTTCAGGCTTTCTAAACTTAATGGTCTATACTGTATCAATTTTAATAATTTTTTAAAATAAAATAAAAACCAACCAAAAGATTTTGTAAGTACTTCATTGATATATATGTATATATATAAATTAATACACAAATCCTAACCTTTACTTGATATTTGCTTTGTCTAAAAATGCATAACACTAACTAAATGAAGGTATGTAATATTGGTAGCTTGATAGTGTGATCAAAAACACAAAGCTGAGAAGAACAGAAGTGAAAAATATAATACAAAACTTCAAATACCAACTCGAAACTCTTCCAAGTTTTCTGGGTGATTAATGAAAGAATAATTGATAATGATCTGGAATCAGGATGGCCACGCCCATTTGGAAACAAATGCATCACTGTACTAAAATCTTTCCAAAAGTATTTGATCTTAGTAAACATATCTGCTTGATATCTTTCTTCAAAGATTTCAGTATTTTTCTCCTTTGTTAGGATCAGAGATTAAAAAGAATCAAAATGTGGCATTTATCAACTTTCAGATTTAGGGGGTTGAAGAAATTTCTACATTTTATCTCCTTTTGCAACATGTATTAATTATTTTGGAGATTTGAAATTTCATGGTCTATTTAACTCAGTGTTGCTGTTTGTGATTCTCGGTGTTCAGTAACCTCACTGTGCATTCCAGGCACATCCCCATGACCCAGTTAATGAATGCCCCGAATGCTCTGGGTAGATTTATGCTGATGATATGCTGCATTCAAGCCAGAGCACAGGACAAAGCCCAAGAGGGGTTCATTTTCTCTCCAAGTTACTGATTTGCTATGTAAACTTGAATATTATATTTAGCCTTCTGAACCTTAACTCCTCCTATGCAAAACAAGGCTAACGATGTTATATTTTGATTGTGAGTTACATTGGTAACCTTGTCAGAAAAACACTGTGCTATTACTTATAAGTTCTAGAAGATATTTAATGGAAACTATTTTACTTTCTCCAGAAACTATTGCCACAGAAGTGTACTAATGGATATTGAACATCTTTAAATGAGTTAAATGCTCACTGAAAAGAATCTGAAACAGCTTTACCTTAATGACTATCATCAGCATTATTGTAAATGCCATTGTAAATAGCATATTGCAAATATTGTAAATGTTCATGGGTCTTATATATTTTGTCACCAATGATTTACTAAGCACTCATCCAGATGATTTTTCACTGTCCATTTAAACGGAACATAAGATGAAACATCTATCATAAGAAATTAATCGCATAAAACTATCTTAACAATTAATGGAAAACGTGAATTGCTATGAATTTAGCTGCTAATATTAATAGAGTAGGTTGGACATTGTCAAATCAATCTGTCAATATTAACTAATTAAGCATCTTATTATGTGGCCAAAATATGAACACGTTCTCCTAAGCAGAAAGTTTATAAAAATAAAAACAAAAAAGCACCCACAACAATAGCAAAAAAATATTCTAGGTGTATACTCCTTCCCTAGTTGGGTCAGCTTGTATGAGTTTGCTAACACCAAGCAGCACTGGCTTTGTTCGATAAGAAAATGAATCTAAGGCTGGAGAGATGGCTCAACAATTAAAAGTGCTTGCTTACAAAGCCTGACAGCCCAGGTTCAATTCCCTAGTACCCATGTAAAGACAGATACATAATGTGGTGCATGTGCCTGTTGTTTGCAGTGGCTGGTGACCTTAGGAAACCCATTCTCTCTCTCTCTCTCTCTCTCTCTCTCTCTCTCTCTCTCTCTCTCTCTCTCTCT
>PVHP010002758.1:0-42486 GCA_004024765.1 Zapus hudsonius | reverse complement strand
ACTGAGAAAATAACAATTTATAACTATGGCCCAAGCCAAAAAGAAAAGTTCTTTCTTTTCACCTATAGAAAAGCAGATTAACAGTCAAAATGGAAATACGTGCTAGAATTTAGAATAAGAATTAGAATTATGAGAAGGACTTCAAGTTTTTAAACCTCAGATATACTAAACTAGTTATACAGATTTTGGGTTAGAGATTCTAATAACCTCCTGGAAAAGTTGAGCATCAGGCTATTGGCCTTGTGCTCAGAGGGAGTTCTGAAATTAGATCAAAACCAAGGAATCACTGTCATCCATCAATACAGGTTTGGACATCCCATGTCTCCAACCCAAGGCTAAATTCCAAAGGTGAGCTACTTGGCCAAGGCAATGGCAGATTTGTCAGAATGGAAACTTGAACTCTAAGCCATATTTTAAATGTGTGAACTGTTAGAATCTAAAGCATATGAATTAAATTAATGATTTGGAAACAAAAAAGAAAAGCTTAGTCACAGTCCACTTTCCCATGAAGCCATCCTACAGGGATATTTCCAGAATCCACGGTCCACAAAGAACCCCTGAAGAGATCATTTTCAGTAACAAGGGGCTCATAGACAAAATTACGAAAGTATGCAATGAAATCTATTGCCATGAGTTATAAACAACTCTAAGAGTGAACGAAGCTGAAGGAATTAGAGATAATACAGCAATCGGGAAATGACTGTGAGGATAAGCATTTGAATGTTCAAAAGGATGAAAGGATAGGATAAATGAGTCAAAGTATGAAAGATTTGAAGCATAATGAAATTGAAACCTAAAACCAAATACAATAATCATTGGAATTTCAAAATTATTCTGTTGTCCATTAAACAGTAGCATTGATACTGAAAGAGATTGAATTGAAAATATATTTGAGGAAAGATAATCTGTGACTAAGAAGAGTTACTATTACTAAAATTATCCATAAGGCCTGGAGAGATGGCTCAGCAGCAGTGAAAGCTGGTACCCCAGGTTGTGTTCCCCAGTACTCACGTAAAGCCACAAAGTGGTGCATGCATCTGGAGTCCAGGGACAAGAGGCTCTGGCATGCCCATACTCACTCTGTCTTTCTGACTTCTTTCTCTGTCTCTTTCTGTAATAAATAAAAAATATTTTAAATGGCCATAATATCTAGTTAATACCTAATCCCTATCAATAGTCCAATGGTATTTCTCAAAAAAAAAAGAAAAACTATGAAATTTAGAGGGAACCATAAAAGACCTCATATAGCCAACACAATCACGAGACAGTAAAATAAACTTGGAAATATAACATTTCCTGATTTAAAAAAATATACTACAAATTTATTGTATTCAAAACAACACGGGATGGCATAACAGGAGACACAGAGAGACACGGAAGAGATAGAGCACACAAAAATAAAGACTCCCATGCAATCCATTAATTTCCCCAAGAAGACATAATGGAGAAACAACATTGAGAAAACTGGATGTATATTTACAAAAAACCCCAAGTTGCAGACACAATTCAGGACATTGTAACGACAGATATGTAGTCACTTAAAGTGCAATTGACTCATTTCCTTCTAGTAGGATTGAATTTTTTTTCTATATTTTGACTTGTTTTACTATGAAGTTGTAGCATTTTGTAACAGAAAAATGAGAAAAGTATTTTAAATTGAAAATAAATTGCATCAATTATAGTTCTTAGCTCTTAGGTCTAATGAAGCCATTTACAAGAGACAATCAAATTTGATCAATGGATGAATTTTAAAATATCTAATAGGAAATAAAGGAACCTTGCTGTGGTCTGAATACTGGTCCTCCCACTTACAAACGTATAGGGCAACCTAATACCCAGTGCGAAAGTAGAAAAGTGGAGCTTTATGGAAGTGGTTAAGTTCTGAGGGGCCCAGCCTCACAAATGAGGTTAGTGCCTTGGAAGAGGAATTTGTCCCATAATATGAAGAAACACAGAAGTTACCAAATATGAGGTAGCCTCATGAAACATTGAGGCTACTGGTACCTTGATCTTTGATTTCCTAGATTTAGCAAAATGAAAAATAAATGTATGTTGTTCCTAAATAACTTATTAGACTGAATTAATGGCTCAGTCATGAAAGTTGCTTGCTTGGAAAGCCTGGCAGCTCAGGGTTTAGACATCAGGGCCCATGGAAAGACAGGTGCACATAAATTACTCATCCTATAGTATTTTGTTATATGAGCACACACAGAAAAGCCAACACAATTTAACACAGAGAGATTATCCAAATTCCAAAATATGAAGGTAACCCTATATGAAAAGATAAAAATAGGGGCTGGAGAAATGGCTCAGTGGTTAAGGCACTTGCCTACAAAGCCTATCAACCTGGATTTGATTCCTCAGTACCCATGTGAAGCCAGATGCACCAAGCGGTGCATGCATTTGGATTTTGTTTGCAATGGCTGGAGGCCCTGGCAACCTATTCTCTCTTCTCTCTATTTCTCTGCTTGAAAATAAATTAATTAGTTGAAATGTTTTTTAAAAGCTTATAAAGATAAATATACACTTAAGAGATTGCACAAGAGTTGTAGTAAATGGATTATAAATTGTCCCTGTTTGCCCTGGGATGTTACCATGATAAGGAAGACATCATGACTAGTAATCTATGAATGTGTGGAAATTTTGAGGAACTCCTGAATCCCATCCCTTGTGACATCAGCCATTCTTCTTATATTAGATTATGTGTAGTGAATTCTAATCATTTCTGTGACTTTGGTGGGAGAACAAATCCCTCCAGACAACTTTTCACCACCTTAAACTATGGCTTCTGGTTTCTAGTCAAATTTAAATGACATAAAACAGTACATCTAGTATACCTGATTTCATCATATCAAAAGTTAAGGAACTTCTCGTTGGCTTTAGTTACTCATATCTACCCATAGGAGTGATCTGATCTAAACAGGGGACATTGGGATGGACATTATGTCTCTTCCCTGTTCTGTTTAAACATTGACAAAAATAGAAGCCGTATTATATTTTAAGCAAAAAGAGAGGAAATGAAATTCAAAGACTGCCATAAAAATAGATTAAATTCAATGATAAGAATACACCTGGTTTGATACAGCAGTACTTAGCAGATAAAAAGAGCTTTTCACAGGAATAATAGCAATGTAGCCGTAACGTTCTAGGTCAGTGCAAAGATACAAAGCAAACTCAAAGGACAGCCTGCAGGAAATGGCCTTCAGCCCTTGCTGCCAGCTCATTCATGCAGGGTGAGAACTGGTCTCTTCTCTACCGTGACTGCCAACTAGATGATTTCAAGCCATTTAGTGCAGTCATACAATATGGTAATTCAGCAACTGGATTTTTTTTAAAGAGTGTGGATGATTAGGAAGCCCTAGTTCTCTCCTGATGTGATAAGAGCTAGTTACAAGCTATGCACTTTAGCAGATTAACTTTTTAATCACTGAGTTATGGGTTTCTGTGATCTTGTATGGGGACAAATAATTTTCTGAACCCAGCCTGCACAAGTTACCTCTTTCCTTTTTAAATAAATATTATGAATTTCACTGAGACTATGATTAGAAGGATGAACCAGGTACAACAATGCTCTAAAGGAGACTCTCCATATATATATATATAATTTCTGTTTTACTGGGCATATCTACCTTTTCCCTTCATTTTAAGGACTAGCATCCTCTATTTCTCCTCACACAAAGTTGATGATGATGTGCCTGACTTTGAATTAAACTTATGTTTTTAGTTTCATCAACAAATACATTTGATCAAGTCCAAACTACATAGAGGAAGAATATCTTTGGTTCTGTGTGAGTTCTTTTCATCTTTTTCCTAATTGTGCAATATTTCAAAATCCCATAGTTGTTTAAAAAACAGCACCACAATTAAGATAATAAACATTTTAATTAATCAAACATTTCCTTTTATCCTTGTAAAAAACTATAAATTTTTCTTTCTATACATATGCTTTTCCAGAATGTAAACACATGGAATCATACATATAGGTTTTTGAGTTTGCTAATTTAATTAGCATAAAGCTTTTGAGATTTACACAAAGTATTACATTTTTCAGTAATGAATTCTATATATGTAGCCCAGGCTTGACTTAAATTGGTGATCCTCATTTTTTGGCCTCCTGAGTGCTACTATCACAGGAATGTACCACCATGCCCAAAAGTAATTCATTCTTTTTTCATATTTATTGCAAATAATTAATACATTCCATGAGCAAGTCTTACAGTGGTATCCCCATTTCCCTCCTCCCTGTTCCCACCCTGCTGGGGGCCTTCTTACATGGTCTTCCTGGACTAGTCCATGGAATAGGGGATATGGATTGTACCAGAGGTAGCCAGGTACTCTTTTTCTCTCTCCCTCACCATGGCTCTTACAATCTTTCTGCCCCCTCTTCCACTCAGATCCCTGAGTCATGGTGGGTGATTTTTCTGTCTCATTATCCTTTCACAGGTTATCTGATTTACTATGGAGGTAGGTCTCTTGCTCATCTCATCACTTCCTAGAAGATTTCTTTTGGGCTTTATATAATAATTTATGGGTGGTTCATCTCCTACCTGAGTGATAAATAACAACTCGAGCCTTGTTGGTGGGATTGAGTTGTTCACGGTTTTCACTGGCTTCTGAAACATACAAATAGAATCTCCAATGGAGAGTGAGATCAGTATAGGTTAAATGAGAGAAACTTTGTTAAGATGACTGGATTCTAATGGATATAGCCTTTCTGTAGATCTCTGGCTAGTGGGTGTTTCTTTTTTTAATATCTTTATTATGAATAAGTACAAACATTGTATGAGCAAATCTTGTGAGTGTGCCCCCATTTCCTTCCTCCCTGTTCCCTATCCACTGGAGTCTCTCCTCTGTGCACATACTGGATCTGCCCATAGGGTAGGAGGTTATGAACTGCACTAGAGGTAGCCAGTTTTTTTTCTTCCCCCTTTGTACATTTTTGCTGAGGGGACCAATGTCTCTGGATATTCTCCCCCACTGTGGCTCTTAATTCTCCCCTCCCCTTTCGCTCAGTTTCCTGAGTCATGGTGGATGAGTTTTAAGTCTACTTTATGGTTGAGATCTTAAGTGTCTCTGGACTTCTGTTTGGGTTGTGTTGTGTATCTTTGGGTCTATCTCCACTGACCTTTCATGGGTTTCTGACTTGCTGTGGTGATTGGTCTCCTGTTTGTCACATCACTTTCTCATAGGTTTCATTTGGGCCCTATATGATAGGCCAGGGTGATTCATCTCCTGCCAGGATGTTAGCCATCACCCCATGTCTTAATGGGATTGGGTTGTCCCTGGCTCTCTCACTGCCTTCTGAAAAATTCAAACAGAATCTCCATGGGAGTGTGAGATCAGTATAGGTTAAATGAAACAAACATTGTTTTTTTGGCAAGATTCTAATGGGTGTAGTCTCTCTATCACTCTCTGGTAGTGGGAATTTCCCCTTGGATCCCATAGATTTTGACATGGATCTCAGTTCTAGTTAAGGGTTTCTTATCACTGAGTGGATCTCTTAGTCAATCAGTAAGCCATTGATTACCCTCCTAGTTTTAGTGCCACTATTGCACAGATGAGCACTTACTGACTTGCTGGTCTCTTCCATATAGCAGTGTGTTCAGATTTCTCATTACAACTTTCTATATTATGTATCAGTGGTCTCTGCTTTCTCCAAATATCATTGACCAATTTCCTCTGGTAGCTCATGCAACACCTTCCAG
The DNA here is from genome assembly GCA_004024765.1 of Zapus hudsonius. NCBI lineage: Eukaryota > Metazoa > Chordata > Mammalia > Rodentia > Dipodidae > Zapus > Zapus hudsonius. The sequence goes on along the minus strand of PVHP010002758.1, from coordinate 36,781 downwards.
TGCTGCACATGCTACCATCTGGGAGCTGGTTACCATGCTGGATCTAGAAGGATCTCTTGGTGTTGTTTGATGGCACTCTGTGATTTTTTTCAGCAATAGGGTCTTAGCTTAGGCCTGAGGCAGGTACTCCAGTGCTTTGACAGAATTCTGTCATGTTTTGGGGACCTCATGTGTCTCTTTGATCAATAGCTCAATGTGGGAAGGAACCAATAACTGGGACAGGGAGATGCAGGCCTGAGCAATTATTCTTGAGGTTAGGCTTCCTTCCATTCTATTCATGGCCCCTCTTACCAAGGGTTGCCCACAGCTTCCTCGGGAGCTTCCTGTATGAAAGTTAGTATTTTATGGTGTCTATTCATTATTAGTTTAATTTATTGTATGAGTCTCTCCCATTGTCCCACCCCTCCCCCCACAGATTCTTTCCATTCCCTTTTCTAGTCTCTCAGTTCACTGACAGGTTTTCTTAATGTTCAGGCTTAACCTGGTTAGGAACCATATATGAGGAAAAATATGCAGTGTGTGGCTCTCTGCTCTTATGTGGGGTTGCTAAGAAAGATCTGCTCCAAGTCCATTTATTTTTCTTTAAATTTCATTGTCATCATTCCTTTCAGCTGTGTAGAATTCTATACTGTATATTTACCACAACTTTGATATACATTCATCCAGTGATGGGCATTTGGGTTGATTCCAATTCTTTGCTATTATAAATTGAGCTGCTATAAACATGGTTGAGCAAATGTCTCCGTCTTTTGTTGAGGAATCTTGGGGGGTAGATGCCTAGTAGAGGGATAGCTGGGTCTGTTGGTAGCTCTATATACATCTTGTTCAGGTGTATCCATACTTCTTTTCATAGTGGTTGTACAAGTTTGCAATCCCGTCAGCAGCAAATGAGGGTTCCTTTTTCCCCTCATCTTCACCAGCATCTATTATTGCTGGATTTTTTTTTTAATGATTGCCATTCTGACTGGAGTGAGGTGGAATCACATTGTTGTTTTGATTTGCATTTCCTGATGATTAGTTGAACATTTTCTTAAATGAGAATAGGCCATTTGTATTTCTTCTTCTGAGAATTCCCTATGGAGTTCAATGCCCCATTTTTTGAGAGGGCTATTTGATTTTTTTTAATTATTTAATTTTTTGAGTTCTTTGTAGGTTTCAGATATTAGGCCTCTGTCTGTGGGATAGCTGGCAAAGATTCTCTCCCATTCTGATGGTGGCCTATTGGCTTTGAGTATGATGTGTTTATCTGTACAGAAGATTTTTAGCTTGATGAGATCCCACTGGTTGAGTGATTGTTGTACTTCCTGGACTACTGGAGGTTTGATCAGGAAGTTTTTGCCTACTCACATCTCATGTAGAGTTCCTCTTATTTTTTTCTCCTAGGGTATTCAGAGTTTCAGGTCTTATGTTGAGGTCTTTTACCCATTTAGAGTTGAATTTTGTGCATGGTGAGAGGAGTGGATCTAATTTCATTTTTTTACATATATTTAGCCAATTTGTCCAGCACCATTTGTTGAAGATGCTATCTTTTTGCCAGTTGACATTGTTGGAACCTTTGTTGAATATAAAGTAACTATAGTTGCTTGAGCTTAAGGCAGGGTTTTCAATTCTGTTCCATTGGTCTGTCTGTTTTTATCCCAGTAAAATGCTGTTTTTGTTACTATGGCTTTGTAATATATCTTTAGATCAGTATGGTGATACTCCTGAGGAGCTTCTGTTATTCAAGATAGTTTTAGATATCCAAGGCATGTTTCTTATTGCTGAGAAATATTGTATTTTGTATGTGTCTTAATTTCCTTATGTATCCATTAGTGGATAAATATTTGAATTGTTTTAGATCTTTGACAAATATAAATAAATTCACTATAAACATTTGCATGTACGTGTAGTTAACATATGTTTTGATTTCATTTGATCACTCGAGTAGGATTGCTGGTGAATACATATTTAAGTATATCATATAATAAGTGTATATTTAGCTGTCACTATGATTTTAAAAGTTGATGTAGCATTTTAGCACACCAAGTAAGGCATTAGCATTCAAATTACTCCATAACTTCATCAGTTTTCTTTTAAACTGCTCTAATGCTATCTTAGTGCTAAGTGGTATGCCATTATGGCTCTAATTTGCATTAACATCTGAGATGGAGTTGTTTTTTTCCTGTTCCCGTTTCTTTGGTAACATATCTTCAAATATGACCCTTGCCCAACAGTATTCATTGCACCTTCTCATCTTTGGTGGTGGGGGAGACTAGCTGGTGGGAACCCAAATATCTGCCCCACAATGGCAGTGTTTTCAAAAGAATCCTCAAAAAATAAATATTTAAGATCCAGAGTTTTATAGCATAATAACCCAAATATCCATATTGACAAGAAAGAAGGAAGGAAGGAAGGGATAAAGAATAAGTGAATGAGAAAGAAAGAGAGAGAGAGAGAGAGAGAGAGAGAGAGAGAGAGAGAGAGAGAGAGAAGGCCCAAGACCAGGAGGGTCTCAGTATGAAGTCACTGGATACCAGCACCAAGATAATAGAGACTCTGGGCTGATTTGGAGAGGGTAAAGCAGTCCTCTTGAAAACAGTCCCCTGAGAGACTCTGAGCATGCTGGAAACAAATGAAAACTCCAAATTTCAGAACCAAACTGAATTTTTTACAACTGAAATATCTCAATAGCTGAAATTTTAAATAAAATAATAAAGTAAAATTACTAAAGAGGTCAACACAAAAAAAAATAGAAGGGACAGTGGAAAAATTCAGTAACTGAACTGGAAGATAAACTGAAAGAAATCATTCAATCTGAGCAAATGAAATATTTAAAACTAAACTTGAAAACAATTAACAAAATCTCAATCAATCAATGTGTAGAAAAAATTTTAACTCAAAAACTATATATATATGTATGTATATATATATATACATATACATATAATATCGAAATGATGGAGAGAAAATGGCTATTCAAGAGGTGAGTTCTCAGCACCCCATGTTCACTGGCAATGTTGGCAAAGGTAGATTGCAAAAATTATGTAAAAGCCACACCACCACTAAAAGTGAGTGCTGGAAGAGCTGTTCCAGGAGCCTCAAAAACACTCTAGATACATCAAAATGGAATTTTTAAAGAATGTTGAAATAATCCATAGAAAGGCCAAAAAAAAAAAAGAAAAGAGAATTTTTTTTTAAATAGACAAAGCAGAAAGAAGCCAACCAGAAGACTGAGCTGAAAACAATAGTAGTTTGGGTCTTGTCGCTTCCCTGAGCTCTCGGCTTACCCTCACTTTCATCTGCACAGGGACTTTATGTCTTTTTGGTTTTTTGTAAATAAAATAGCAATAACCATGTATGAGCAAATGTCTCTGTAATAAGATACAGAGTCCTTTGTGTATATGCTTAAGAACAGTAAAGCTGAGTCACATTTAGGCTTTTGAGAAACCTCCACACTGATTTCCACTGTAGCTGCACCAGTTTGCACTCCAACCAACAGTGAGTAAGTGTTGTCCTGACCAACCTTCTTCTCAGCATTTGTTGTCATTTGTTTTCTTAATGAAGGACATTCTGAAGGAGGTGACTCTCAGAGGACTTTGAATTTACATTTCCTTGGTGGATAAAGATGTTGCACACTCTTTAGAATATTTACTGGCCAGTTGTGTTTCTTCTTTTCAGAACTGTCTCATCATTGACCCACTTATTGATTAGCAAGGTTGTGTGTGTGGGGGGGTCCTAGATAGTGGCATGTATTGGAAGGTTGTAGAACCTTTAGGGGCTGAAGCCTTGCTCAAGAAAGTGGGTCATTGGGGCAGACCTGGTGGTTTTGGAGCCTCCCTCCACTTGCTCTTCACTCTGGTTTCTTCCTGGTAATGTGGCCCACTCAAAGCTGTAAGCCAAATTCAACCCTTTTCCCTCCATAAAATGCTTCTGGTCACATCAGTGAGAAAGTAATTACTACAGAAGAATGGTTTCTCCAGTCCCTTGCTGTGTCTATCTTGTTTTTCAGGCAGACTTTACAAATATGGGAGTGACTGCTACTCATCAATGTGTCCGTTCAGAGAGGGATTTACTTATATTTTTGTAATATAAATATAATGTAAATATTTTATATTTTTTGTGGCCTGTGGCTGAAAACTACTTTTTTTCCAGACTTCCCCTGTGTGATTGCAAATTAGCACTGTATCTCTTTTAAAATATTTTTATTTATTTGGAAAGAGAGAGAGAGAATAAAAAAGAATAGGCATGCCAGGGCCCCCTGGTACTGCAAAGGAACTCCAGGCATATGTTCACTGTATATCTGACTTTACTTGGTACTGGGGAATCCAGTGGAATCCAGGCCATCAGGCTTTAGAAGCCCTTAACTGCCTACCCATCATCTCTGCCGCCTGATAACCATATCTCTTGTGCTATGGGAATGCGTCTGCCAAGGGTTTTTATGGCATGAGGCCATCATGTGTATCTTTATCATTGCAACATGAAGCAATGGGAATATTAGACCAATGTAGATATAGTACTCAGTTACCTAGAAGCATTTAAGACAAACATGTTCTGAATCTCAGTCATTTTAATATGTCCTGAGGACACAAAATAAACCACAAAAACAGCTCTTAAAGATCTTGCTTTATATTAAGGAAATTAATTCTCTTGTATAAACCAGACTATAATTTAATGTTAGAGTGATAAAATTTTAAGAAAACTGAAGTGAAAGATGTAAATTCTAACTATAAAGATTGGTGATTTAAGAAAGAAGTGAAGAGAGATGCCCATCCAATATGAAGAGTACTTTTAGATGAAGACTAGTAGTGAAGGGAGAAGGGTGGGGATGAAAGGAAAGTGATTGTGTCTAACCTGAAATGCAGACTGGGATACAGACATTCTGTTTGTTTTGAACATGCATTTTGCTATTTAATCTCTGTAATAGTTTCATGGCACAGGGATTTGATAATTTCATTCTAACATGAAGACACAAAAATTTAGAAAAATACAGCAAACAGTCCAGGTTATTTAGTATGTATATATTTGAGGAGATATTCACATTGAATCTGGCTGATTCCATGGTTGGCAGCTTAATCACTGTAAAATTGACATAGGTGCAAATGTACAGAAGAACTGGGGAAATCACTATATACATCTAGATCAATTAGATCCAGAAATTAAATATAAACAGAGTAGACACCACAGAACAACTCATGAAAACCATAATTCAGTAATTCCCCTTGTGACATCCTGCCTTCTTGAACCCAAATAAGAAGTACAGAAGCTTCAAGGTGCCATTTACAACAGGGATTTAAAAATATAAGCTCAGTGACATTTTAAAGTGATTTTATCTAATGTGTTTACAAAACCTGTTGCTTCTACCACAGTAAGACTTTCACTGAAATGAATCTTGATCAAATATCCAAAATCTTCGGAAGTTAGCACACATATCTCTTTGTTGGGGATATCCTAGCAAGTCTAAGTCTATGTTTCTTCCAAACCGAATGGCCAATCAATATTAAAAGAGGCTGAAAGCTTCAATGTGATTGAAAATTTGATAATAACTGGTTCCTAAGTGGATATGAAATTCAAGGGTGCTACCCTCATAGTATGACATATTTAAACAAGCAGATACTATTAGTTCAATATATGACATTTTTTTTAGTCTAGAAATTCTCAGATCTTCACTCTCTGCCTATTCATTCAGATCCGAGTTTTATGGAGAAATACCAAATCAGAAATCTGTTGAGCCAAATATCTTTTGAGACAGATTCCTTACTAAATTCCCTTTGCTGTCAGTAGATCTCCCAAACTGATGTACAAAATTCTTGAGAGAGAAGCCTGGAGCTCTGCTCTGCCCTGGGCACTTGCTGCCAATGGGAGCGCTGGGATGCTTGTTGCATTTCAATTTTTACATATTCACTTTCCACTGTTGCTTTTTCTTAGCTGTCAACATTCAGGGCCCTGGGAGGTTTATTCTAGTAGACTTGCATGTGATTTTTTTTGGGGGGGAGAGAAATAAGCCAGGAACTTTCTGAAGCTTTAAGTGGAGTAGGAAATGGCTCACCTTCCCATCACTCCTGTTGTATGAGTTAGGACTTCACTGCTGGGAGGGGTGATGACTCACCAAAATCAGATGCAGCTATTCCCAATTGCAGACTTGCTATAAATAAACTAGTAGCTGTGCTAAATTGGAAAGATTGTCTAAAATATTTGCCAAGAGAGAGTAAACAGAAACAAGCAAAGCTTATAAAAAGGAAAATAAAAGGAAAGCACAAAAGGCTTTTTCTTTCCATTTAAATCGATGGTGCGCTGCTTCTGGGTAGGTTTATGTGAGCCACCCTTCTTCCTTGCCCCCATGTGTTTATTCCTCACTTGGGGCAGGGACCAGGCTCTGCCAGCTGTGGCTTAAACCTGGGATACTCTTTAAGAAAAATACCCAGGTCCCCATTCTGCATATCTCTAGATTTCCAAAATTGTAATGAGCAAAATAAGAAATTTGGGCAGGTACCAAAAACTCAATGGACAAGAAGTTCATGTAAATAAGCAGGATTTTTCAGTCTCAAAAAAAGGATATTTTCTATTACTTTTCTTTAAATGTGCATCCCCTTTGGGCTATCTTTTAGAGTTTTTTCCATAGAGAAACATGAATACATAACATAATATTTCTCCTATTTAACTATATTGTAAACAAAATTTTAAAGCAAGCATTCATTACCAATGACAACTGCTACAAGCTGCAGTAATAAAAATATGTAGAAAATAGTGAGAAATAGAGTGAACTAGTGAGTTCAAGGTATAAACCATGCAACACTATTTTGTACTTATGCTATTCTGTAGAATATATACTCTACTCTACTCTACTAATACTTACACTATGTTATATACCACTCTGTTCTCCAACTAACTTTTTATAAGCCTATGAAGTCAAATCTCACAACTTTCTTTTCTAAAAAAGGCTGGGCTGGAGAGATAGCTCAGTGGTTAAGGTGCTTGCCTACAAAGCTTAAAGACCCAAACTAAGTTAAATTTCCCATTATCCACATAAATACAGATGCACACAGTACCACATGCATCTTGAGTTCATTTGCAGCTGCTAGGGTCCTGAAATGCACCCCTTCTCTTTCTTTCTCTCTCTCCCTCCCTCCATTCTTCCCTCACTCCCTCTCTCCCTCCCTTTCTCTGGCATAGTGGCACATGCCTTTAATCACAGCACTCCAGAGGAAGAGGTAGGAGGGTCACTGAGCTCCTCAGGGACAGCCTGAGACTACAATAGTGAATTCCAGGTCAGCCTGGGCTGCTGATTCTACCTACATGAGACCTGCATAGCGGGAGGAGGGGGGAGAGGAATGATGACATAGCAGCAAAAAATTAACTTAAACTGATATAATAGCTTTGACAACAATTGTAATTCCTCTGTTGTTAAATCTTTGATTAAATAAGCAAATAGTTTCAAACATCATCACATTTTATTTCTCCTAAAATATTTTTTCAGTATTTTATATGTGCACATGTCCTATGTGTGTGCTTGTGTGTATGCATGTACATATGTGTGTGAATGTGTGTGTGTGTGTGTGTGTGTGTATGTGTGTGTGTGTGTGTGTGTGCAGGCGGACATGAATGTGTTTGTCCATGTATGGAAGGGACAGTAGGTGATATCAAATGACTTTCTCAGTTCCTCTTCACCTTCTGTTCTTTGAGACAGGGTCTCTCACTGTACCCAGAGCTCAACAATTTGGCTATAAAAGATTGCCAGCAAGCCCGGGTACTTCTCCCATCGCCACATGAATGTGTCGCCATATTTAAATTTTATGTGGGACCTGGGAATTCAAACTAAGGTCTTCATGTTTGGATGGCCAGCACACTGCCCATTGAAGTATCCCTGAAGCCTAGGAGCACAGGTTTTCTGTATAAGCTTCTCTAAAGAAATCACAGCAAATGAAAAAATTCTTATCCATCTGATTTTTCCTTCTTGTGCTCAGTGATATAATTAAGGATAGGTCCCATACCTTAAATTAAAAAAAAAAAATCAAGCTACTTTGAAAATTTTCCTACTTCCTGGTTGAGATTTTGAAATTGTTCCAAATCTGAAGATACAGGACTATCAGTATTTACATCTTGGCTCTTAGAATTAAAGGGACTGTCTGTGCAATGAGTAGGAGGAGAGGATTTCTAGGTCTTTCTTATCCCTATTCCTAAGCCAAGCACTTGAATTTTTCTCCATTCCCACATCCATAAGCCCTTCCCATCTCCCGTTTAGGCTTTCTAATCAACGTCCTCATCAATGTTCCTGCTTTCATTCTCTCCTGATTACTTGCTGCAGTGCAACCAGAGCCAAAGCAAAGTGTCAGTCACCACTATGCTTTGTGATCCTTCCACGTCCCCGCACCCCCCATAGCAATGGCTAACTGAGCCTCTTCAGTTCCTGGCTCCCACCTAGCTTCCCAACCTCTCCCCCGACCCTCCCTCCCCATCTCACTAGCTGATCTTCCACAAACCTCTAGTTTATCTTTCCTGAACTTCAAAAATGTTAAGATGCCCCAGAACATTCTTTCCTTTTCCCTTTTTATTCTCATTATTTCTATTTATAGCCAAGTCTCAGATTATACATATTTTCTTTAAAAATATTTCAGAACCCTTTCTTAAATCCTTAGTTATATCGCTGAGCATTAAATTTGACAGAGTCACAAGATACATGAGCAGACACTATGTCTGTCTTATTCCTCCTGAGTCAATCATAGTGCTGGGAATATAGAAATAATGTATGCTTGCTGAATAATATGCAACATAGACTTTCTTAGTGAACAGAACCATAGCAGAATGAGTTGGGCCCTCACTTCATAGGCTTTTGTTTACATATTTTGAAGCTTAATATGTAAATTATATTCTAAAGACAATTCCTTTTATGAACAGAAAGCTTTATGCTTTTTGATTGCTTTCTAAACCATGAATTTTTCACAGAGACTCCAAGAGCTAGTTAGGGCAATAGCAATTACCAACATGAAATAGTTAAGGAAATTGAAGTTTGCACAGAGGCCATGTGACTTAATTAGGAGTTGTCGAGTGATGCGTGAAAGTAACAAATTTCTGTTTCTGAGACCAATAGCTTTTCTAGCTGTATGACACTGAATTTTCCCTGCTCATTATTTTTGTTTGTTTGTTTTAGGGATGCATACATTTGCATGCTTAGCAGCTGATCCATCTTCTCAATTATGTGTAGGAGTCCTTATCCAATTAGAACAGAGAAAATCAGTCCACACATGTTCTAGGGGGAAAGAAAGGATGGTGAGAGCTAAAGCCAGCCAAAGAAATCCTGCAAAGAATCTGAACTACTTGCAGAAAACAGTTGAATCTCTTGACTCTCAAAATCACTCTGTCTACAAAAGCTACCTTTCCCCATGAGTTTGTAGACAGAGAAGTTTCATATTCATCTATGCTTCCCTGAGACTCATTCATTCCATATTCTTGAGTTCGAGCTGGGTGCGGGTGTTATTTCTGCTGGGTATAGATAATTGATGAAAATAAATAAATATAGAGGACAGTATCTGTTCTTAGACAAACGATGGAATGGTAAAGAAAGAATTCAGTGAGAATGATGCTCAGATAAAGTGAGGATAAAGGAGCCATGAAGGGCAATATTTAGGGTGTTACCTTACAGATAAAAAAGGAACTTCAGTGAAAATATGAGAGAAAAAAACAGCAGAGATAGACAGAAGAGCAAGTGTAGAGTTTTGACATACAAGAACCACTAGAACATCTCTTACACTCCAGTGTTGGTTTAGATACCTATCAAGAGCAGGAGAGGAAGTCTTTAGCACTTCTGATCTGCAAGAAACTTACTTATGAGGCTTCGGAAAAGTCAACTGATTACTTCCAGTTTTATTTCTTGTTGGGCCTCTACATTCTGTTCCTTGGAAAGCTACTCAGGACCCATTCAGTCTTCCATGTACTTAATGTAGTACATACTATTTGCAATTATATACAATGACGTTATAGAATACACAAGCATGTCTGGAAAAGTTGAATGATTCCTATAAGTTTCATAAATGGAATTCAGTTAAAAAATTTTCAAGGGACCTTGCAATTTAGAGGAATGAAAGTAAAAGAAAATAATTTTATATTTAAAAAATTAATTATTCACATCAATGGTATGATTAAATTTGATCTGTCCATGGGAGGCCAGAGTGATTCATCATATGCAAATTAAGTAATGAGGTGTATACATTAACGGGTCATAGAAGAGACATCAGAGGATCACATTCATAAAGGGCATTTGACAAACTTTAACATCATTTCATAATAACTGTTCTCAACCAACTCAGTACAGAAGGAATATAGCTTAACATAGGAGAGGCCATATGTAACAAATGCATAGTTATCTTTATGTCCAACGCTAAGAAGGGGAAAGGTAGGAGGATTGAGAAAAAGATAAACCCTTCAGCTGGAGGGTGTCAAGAGAGAAAGAGGAAGAAAAAGAAAGGAAGAGAGAGGATTGTCATCGAGCTGCTTGGTCTGCTGGTGGTCCTTTATGACCTTATGGCCAGATCTGGATCTTTCTTTTTCACACACATCATTGCCTGAACCAGTAAGGAGTCCACACTCACTGTGCCCATTGCCTGGATCAAACCAGGGAGTTTATCATGTGTTGTTCATGTAATCCAGGGAGTGGGCATGCATGACTATCTTGTCCATTCCCTCTCCCAAGTGGCTATACTCCTTCTGACAGCTACTTAGTCTTTTTTTTAATGTCCTAGAGCTACATGAGCTTATAATTCATCACAAATATTCAACCTCACTCCTTATAGGGAGAAAACTCCTATCTCATTCCCTCCTGCAGAGCCAAATCCCTATCTGTTGTTAGGAGAAAGGGATGAGCACTCATTCGTCTGTTCCATGCTGATTGGGGGTGGCAGAAAAAGCTGGTAATTAAAAATACTCATTTCATTTGAGGGGCAATCTAGAAGCCTATGATAGAATCAGAAGGTATTTCCATAATGAATTCCACTTGCAAAACCATCTGAAGTTTAATCACTTTCATCTAAATGAGATAAAGCTAACTGCCAGGTTGACCACACATGGGGCAAAAAGGAGTAACAGAAAAAAATAGTCACTATTAGGCACAAAATAGTGACTTTTAGGAAAAAGAAGAGCCATGTCAGTTTAGGACTCCTTTGAGATATTGAGCCAGAGGCTCTCACCTTAAACTTCTGAAGCCAAATGGCTTGCTTATAGATTCCTTAGTTTCCTAGCTAGAAGCTACTAACATATGTGCAGTAAGTCTTATTTAAGAATTTTCAGATTGGTGGGAGTAGATTTCGATCATGTATTTTATCTACATTTACAAGAATGTACTGACACCTCTCTCCTTTTCTGCCAACATATGATCTAGAGCCAGGTGGTGATGGTAAACTAATACTGCCAGAGAACCAACTGTCTAGTTCAATCTGGTAATGAGGTCTCAGTACTTCATTAGGCTGGTTTCAAAGAGGTACTTAAATCTCTCAGAGTTAGTTCATGAGAAGTGAAACCTCTCCAGAGGGCCAGGGTGGCTCCTTTTTTAAGTCCTGTGGCCAGGGTACACATAAAGGTGCAGTCTCTCTCTGGGAGAGAGTGTTGTACCAAATGAGTCCATAGTTCCCGAGGTACATTTTCCTTGCTTTTCTCTTGTATTGGTAAGTGATGGTTTTACAGATATGTTCAAACTATTTAAATTATATATGTTGAATGTGTATAGGGTATTTTGCATAACAATTTCAATGCAGCAAAACCATTAAAAGATAGATTCAGGTATACACACGCATACGCAAAATAACTCCACACACTGCTTAGTTAACTCTTCGTGTGCAAGGCTTATTTGAGAATAATGAAAGTCTTTTAGGATCATTGGCCTTATCACTGTTAATGGCCTGGAAGTCAGCAAACCCCAAGACACAATTTTGTTTGCAAAAAGATCTGTTTTGTTAGGACATAGTGAATTAAATTAACCAGAAATGTGTATTTCAGTTAATCTATACTGAACTCACTCTCCCAAGGGGATTCTGTTTGTATTTTTCAGAAGGCAGAAAGAATAACAAATATCTCCTCATAAGCAAACTTGAACAAAAACAGTTGAGATTTTCTGCATCCTATTTTAACTCCACAGATGCATACAAATATCCTAAAGTTGACTTTGAAAACGTCAGTTACATGTGTATAACAAGAAACCATTAGCTGAATTACTCAACTGGATTTCATTTTTAAACATGAGAAAATAGGAGACAACTAAAAACTCCAATCTTAGTGTTATAGTGGATTATAAAATGATATCACTTCAAACTCCTATTCCTGAGGAGATCTCTGAAGAGTTTTATCACTTATCTACCTGGGCCATTTGTAACACATTAGCCTTGCTTTGCCTGGAAGGTCATTCTCATGGCTATATATCCAAACTTCTGAAAAGCCAGTGATCTGTCACTTCCCCACTGAGTTTAATCATATTCACGTCAGGAAACTATTTGCCCTGGGAGTGCTGAGTTTGTTTTGGTGCTATAATTTATCATATGAGGCAAAATATCCATTTATATACTGTCAAAAACCTTACAGGACAGAAAATGAGATAAAAATTACATTGCTTCCAAACCTAAGTCAATGCTTTTATCATTTAAACATGCCAAGTCTTTAAATACAAGGCAAGAAAAACCAAAAATGGGGGGAAAGAGGGAAAAAGGTATCAAAGACCTTGATATAAAAAAATTAAACATGTATTTTAGTTGTTGCAAAAGAGAAAATGGCATGTATTACAATAATTTTGTAAAACATTTTAACTCTCATTTTACAGAGACAGAAAAGGGACATAGGAGACATAGTATAGTACCAAAACAAGACTGCTGGAAAGAAGCCTGTATTTCCCTTCTTTAACCCAAAAAGCCTATAATGAAATATAGAAGAAAATAAAGGGAAGTTAAAATGCATGTTAATATGATGTATCAATAGGTATAGCAATGGTATTAATGCAGGTATTCATGGACTCTCCTCTACTTCTCCCTGTCCCAGACAAAGGAGTTCTGGAGAACTCTAGTAACAGTCTTATAAGGAACTTGTGTCATTGGGGCTGGTAGATATCATTTTTGCCTTCTCCACAGAAGACGCCTGTCTACTGGATACTCTGCCTTATGGAAGGCACAGGGTCCTTTTCAGACAATTTATGTATAGTATAAATGATCTTCAGCATCCAGCTCCATAGTTTAAAAGAATAATAATGTCATTAGCTCAATTGTTTCTTTGGGTTGAGTGGGATGAATCTTCTGTTTCAAGAAATTTTGGCCAAAGGCCTTAAATATCGGAGGGCTTAGCTAGAGACCCAAGTGGGCTGACTAACATTGCTAACAGCATATGCTTGCTTTCAGATTGGAATTGTCAAATAAGTAACATGGCCCTTCTGTCTCATAACACAAAGGCTAACTGCAAAGAGATTTTGGAAGAAAAGAAGTTTCCAGTTCTCTAAGCTTCACTCTAGAGAGACATAATATATCACTTCTCTGTTTCTTGTGCTAGTCCAGAGTTAAAGGGAATAAGCTCCAGCTCTTGGTGTGACTGTCAGGCAAGCACGTGTAGAGAAGAATTGTGAGGATATCTGTAGAAGCAAGTTCTTGCTTCTACAGATGTCGTGGTAGAAAAGCATTTAAGAATACTCCTAAAATAATCTCTCTCCCTCCCTCCCCCCCTCTCTCCTCTCTTCTCTCTCTCTCTCTCTCTCTCTCTCTCTCTCTCTCTCTCTCTCTCTCTCTCTCTCTCTCTCTCCCCCACCACCACCACTGTCTACAGCAGCACTACCTCCCCATGGTCTGAAGCCGTACTACCTCCCCGTGGTCAATAGCAATTCTACCTTCTGTGGTCTATACATTATGAGCATTAAAAAGCAGCACATCAGTGTGTCTGAATTTTACTATAAAAACAAGATGTGAACACCAGGCAAACTATGTTTTAAGGCACTGAGTCTTATAAAGCCCAATGAATCAATCTGCACCGGAGCTTGAATGGTAACCAAATAACATATTTGTGGCAGATGGTAAACCAGATGACTGAATATGCATTGCTCTGGGTTCTTGCCAAACAAAAATTTAAACACACTGCCTGTCAAGCAATGCAAATGAGTCATGGGATTTATCAAATGTATTTTATTTACAGTAAAATAAAAGGAAGAAATAACTATATATGCCAAAGAGAGTATCTTTTGTGGGGAGAAACCTAGGTTGATATGACATACCGTTTGTCCTCATAGCAATTTCCTGTGGTTATTTAAAAGTCACAACCCAATGCTGCAGCGAGCACAGCTTCAGCATTCTGATAAGATGGAACAGAGCAGGAATACCAAGTAGGTGTGAGGCAAGTGTGGCCTCTGCAACAGAGAGAGTGCAAAGGAAAGCAAGGGAGGAAAAATAAGGAAATAAATAGTTTTCCAAGGTGGATACTCATAAGCCAGTTTAATTGCCAATCTACTTTAAGAGCCAGATGCTGTGAATCTTAAGGTCCTTAAAACGTACACTGTCAGTAATTAAATTTCTAAAAAATAAGTACAAGATATTGAAAAATTTGGAATGGTGGAAGTGAATACAAAATCTCACCCTAAAATGTAGTTTTTTCTTTCTTCTGACATTTAGGCATTAGTTTGTTCATTTATTCTTTTTTTTTGCATATATATATATATATATATATATATATATATATTGTGTGTGCGCGTGCGCGTGCGCGTGTGTGATGCCCATGTGTGTGGAGGACAGAGGTAGGGTTTCATAATCACTCTCCACCTTATGTTTTTAAAGATAGGCTTTCTCAGTGAACCTAGAGCTCCCTGAACTAGTCTAGACTAGCTAGCCATGAGCTCCAGGTATCCTCCTATCTCCCATTCAAGCGGAGAGGTGCCTGGCTCAAGGCTGAGACTGATAGTGGTGCGACCCTGTGTATAAGAGGAAGGTTTGTGGAGACAGCCTTCATTTAATGTTTTTAGGCTTGCCAGTCATACTATTTCTCTTTCCAAGCAGAATCCAAATTAATTCGAATGTAACAAAATTCGAAATGCAAATCAGCCCAACATTCAGCCCTTCCAGTAATTCCTATCCCCCCCTGCCCCCAGCTCACAGCTTGGTAAAAGCCCCAGGGATAGTAGATGAGCATTAGCTTTGAAAAGTTTCATCAGCTTTTTCTTTACAGAACTTTGGGTTCCAACAAAGTCATAAGTGCTTGGAAACTTGACAAGAGATGGGCGCTTGAATGCACTGTGGACAACATCCCTATCCAAGGCTGTCTTGCTGCTGAGCTACTACAGTCAGAATGGCTTTATGACCGCCCAATAGCCTGAGCTGGCTGTATATGGAAGTTTATGGAGGATCTAGGCTTAGACATGAGAAAATATTTTTTAAAGTTACCATGAAATGTATCTTTATTTCTACTCTTCCTGCTAGGACACTTGGTAGGACAAACTACAACATATCTCCCCATTCCACTCCAAACACCGTTTATGGTCTGCAAGTCATGAAAGCCAGCAAGAACTCAGGTGTCTGAGGCCTCCACAAGCTATCCCTCATCACTGAATTCCCATCTCTTTGCTGGATAAACAAGCCAGATAAATAAGAGCAGCATTTAGAGAGAAAAGAGGGAGATGGGAGGAAAAAGATGGAATTTCAACTGCAGCAATCCAAGAGTTCACTGTCAATATTTTTACTTCTTCTAAATATTGCAAGCACTTAACTAGGTAGATACACAACCTTTTTATGATAAATTTAAATAATTACATGACATTACATTTACCCTAGTGTGATAAATATTTTACTATTTCTGGACATCTAGTCTCCTTGAATTTTGGTTATTATGTTAATACTTAAAAGAAACATAGAACCTTTGACATATTTTGCACATTTCTTTTTGAATGTCTTTAGGACATATAAGTGACTAAATTAATGGATCTGAACATTTTTAGAATCCTTGATTCATAGCAACCAACTCTTTTTCAAAAGAGTTGTATCAATTAAATTGAATGAAGTTATTTTCCCTATGGCATTCAGTGTTGATTTTCTCTCAATTATCTCCAGCAATAAGCACATAGACTTCTCTTTACCTTAACATGTTGGGTGACAACAGCAAGTGGTCAGCTGCTAAGAAATTCATATCAAAACATAACTTTTATTTATTTAACTAATTACAGGTCTTCATGTTGAGTTCACAGAGGCCCTGAGCTTACAAGAGATAGTAGAGAAAAACAATGGGGGGGGGGACAAATTTCTTCAGATGCAGAACAGCTACCAAATGATGACAGTTGATAACAGGATATTATAATAGAGAAAGGAATTATCTTAAATACTTGTATACCTTGGAGAAAAATTCCCAAGCTTTACAGAAGCTTTGATACAAAACACGTGGGTTCATAACTGATGTCACTTTTCTTATCCGCATCACGGTTTATTTTTTCATTTTGAATGGCTTCACAAGAAGATTCTGGTGAAGTGCTAACCAGACAAGTTGTGTTTGCATTTTCCAAAGACTCAGCACTTGAAATCACCTGAAGAATTTATATTACCTTTACTCTTGGACCATGAAGGGCATCTTGTATATTGGCAATATAGGGCAAACTTGGCTTATTCATTGGCTTGTTTGTTAAAAATAAACTTAGCAGAAAACATAAGCTAATATTTAAATCCTTTTATGCTTGAATCTAAAATGTATCTTGGTCCATTTCACAAATTAATTTTATCATCAAATCATAGGTTACCAAAATTTCTTATTTCTAAACTTCATCATTTTTCCTTAATTGCATTCTCTTGAACCAAAACAGACATTTTCTTATCTTGGCATTTTGATCAACGTTGAACATTTTTTAAAACTGCAGATTCTGCTATTTTATAATTTATTTTCTTAAATTCCTATGTAAGTAATTTCTCAACATGACAATTAAAACAATTTTGGTTGAATTCCTCATGTAATGCTCTTAATGTCTTCCTGTTGCTTTTCTTTTGTCTTATATGTCTAATTTTCTAATTTTATATTGATTAGAAACTAATAAGTATAAAAATACATCTTCGCTGTGCAAAGAAGCTGAAGTATATTTCCTAATTTTAGTTCTGTATTTATCCGTTTATCACTATGACCACATATCTGACAGGAACAAGTTAGGAGAAGATTTACTTTGTCTCACAGTTTTAGAGGGTTCTATCCGTAGTTGCTTGCCCCCCTGTGCTTAGGCAGAATATCATAGTCACAGAGACATTTGGCATTGCCTATTTTTTTACTTCATTGTAGGCAGGAAGCAGAAAGAAAAACATGCTGAGATTAGGGAAAAGATATCCCAAAGAACCTATTTTCATTGAAATTTTCCATCTTGCTCTCATCTCTTAAAGAAAATAGAACTTTGGGCTGGAGAGATGGCTCAGGTGCTAAGAAAATAAAACTTTATAAACAGAAATTTATATTATACTGCCATCAATTAGGGTTCAAGGTTTTAATCCATGAACCTATGGAGGAATTTGCATGTTGCCCTTGGCCCCGAAAGGATTGTACTATGTAATCTCTAAGAGTCTCAAAATTCTTAATAGTTCCAACATTGTTCAACCAAAGTCCCTTCTGAGCCTCAGAACAGATTCATTCATATGAGTTCTTTTTTTTATTGTCCATAATGAGTTACAATATTTAGTGGGAAAACAATGAGTTGTTATCCCCAATTCCCCTCTGCCTCCCCTCCCCAATCCGCAAGTGACATACTCCCAAGGCATAGTGGCACAGAAAAAGCATTCCCATTCAAAAAGAGAAGAATTAGAGAGTAGCAAGGAATCATTAGATTAAAGCAAGACTCCCCAACAGGAAATTTGTGAAATCCTATTTTTTAATTTGAGTTATATGATGGAATGTAAACTCTAATGGGCTTGTGCAGTCCCTCCCCAGTGGCTTTCCTGTTGCAATTTCCCATAGGCTCTCTCCTGGGATGTTCTACCCACTATGTGTTGCTTTCCTCAGCACACATTTCATGTTCCTAGAAGTTTTGGGGAAAAAAAAAACTTGGCCTTCACCATCATATCTTCATGCATTGCCCTGTTAGAGGCTGCCTATAAGAACTCCAATCCTGACACATATTGCCAGGCATCCCAGATCTTTCACAATCTGTTGGAAGCTTCTACTACCCCTGCAATGCTTGCATTGTGAATGCATACAAAACAACATTTTACATCCATGTCAAGACCTGTTGTCAACTCAAGCAGAATCTAGACTCTCTTTGACCAGTGCTTTAGGAACTTCTGAGCCCCAAGATGACTGAACCCAGGAAAACCTCTTTCCCCAGATGGCCCTGTATGAGCAAGGTGCTTCTGTAACTTTCTCTCCTCAAAAAAGTTTTTCAAATGAGTTAGCTTTTCAGATTCTTAATCCTGTGATGGTTGGGGTCTGATCAATTCCAAGATGCTATTACTTTCCTGGTAGCACAATGCAAACTGCGTGACTTCTTTTTAACGCCTCTAATATTTTTAACGGCAACACTTTCCTTGTCCACAACTTTCAGCTTGCTCCTTTTTTCATCAATTGCATATTTTTTTCCAAATCATTCTGCTTTGCTGTTTTCTCCTGTTTCACATTGTGGCTAAGAACAGTTGCCAGTCACTATGGCACAGTTTGAATGCTGTGCTGTCCTAAAAGATCCTCTACCAGATTAATTAATCTATTAATTTTAAACTCAGATTGCCATAAAATCTCAGGACAACAACAAAATATAAATCCATGGCCATACAGTCCAATTCCTAGTAGAGTCCTCAGTCACACCTGAAAACTCATGGGCCTTTACCACCAAACACTTGTTACAGTGTCCTCTTCTGAACTCTTTTCGAAATTACACATAAAGCTCTGCTTACAGTATTTTAGGCACTCTTTCATCTATTTCAGAATCTTTCAAATATCTCTTACAAACCACTTCCAAAGCTTAGGAATCATATTATCAGATAGTCAAAGCAATAACTCCACTTTTCAGATAGAGGTTTTTTTTTTTTTTTTTTGTTTTTTGGTATTAGTTTTACATCATGGTAACCAAAATACTTAAGGACAAACACTCAAGGTAGGATGGATGTATTTAGACCCATGGTTTCAGAGGGTTTAGTCCTTGTTCATTCGGCATTATTTGTTGGGGAGAACATGATGCCAGTGAGACTGTATGGTAGACCAGCTTCTTCCCTTCATTGGGGACTAGAAACTGAGGTGGGGGAGAGAAAAGAGAAGATAGAAGAAGGAGACAGAGGGAGTAAGCAAGAAAGACTGAAGACTGAAAACCCATTCTAACCTTCAGAGTCATTAACCTACTTCCTCAGGCATCTTGAAAGGTTTCTAAAATCTCCCAAAGTAGTGCTTTCGGGTGAGGACCTAGACTTTTGTATTTAAACACATAAGTCTGTGGGAGACATATCACCTTTAAGTCGTAAATTCACCTTAGTATGAATCCTTTTAGATTCATTTTATAGGCCATAT
This sequence comes from Zapus hudsonius, assembly GCA_004024765.1. NCBI lineage: Eukaryota > Metazoa > Chordata > Mammalia > Rodentia > Dipodidae > Zapus > Zapus hudsonius. The sequence goes on along the minus strand of PVHP010002758.1, from coordinate 17,350 downwards.
AGCAATTTATGTAGGATTCATAGTCAAATCAAATGTTTAGATTTAGAAAATTCTAGAAGTCTTATTGTCTATATTAAATTCATTTTAAATCTATCATTTACCTAATGAAATGTCATCTTTAACTTCTAGTCTCTTGAATTTGCTTACTTTTCCAATTCATAAGTTTTGCAAGTTTATATTTTTAAAGGCTATTAATGTTCTAAAATATCGATAAAGTTATCACAACATTGGGTGATTAAAAAGCTCTTCTTGTTACTTAAGTTCTATATAAATAATGAGTACTAATGAAATTTACTTCAGGCATGGCCCAGCACAGTAATTTTCCCCATTATTATTCTATAGCCATGATTATATGATTAGAATTTATCTAATATTCATCTGCTAACGATAGTTTTTACCAGATCTCAAAATCTATTTTTCTCTCTTATTATCTCCTATTCACACTTTCCTTATACTTATTTCAGGCTTCATACATTTACCAGCTAAATGATCTTCGATACATAATTGTATGGGAAAAACTTGGTTTGAAAACAAGCTACATTTTGTCAGTTCTGGTGGTGCAGGGATGCAATTTCAGCTACTTTGAAGATGGGCAGGAGGACAGTCAGCGCAAGATGGGCCTGACCAAGCTATTGAGATCTTGTCTAAAAATAAAAAGTAAAAATAGGGTTGGGGCTTCAATTCAGTGATAAAGTGCTTGCTTGGCATGTGTGAGACCTAGGTTTTGTGTCCAGCATAGCAAATAAGAAAAAAGGAAAAGTAAGAAAAAAATGTTAAATTAGCTTAGAGCTCTTAGGAAGCTGCAGGCTCTTCCTGAACCATAGCATGAGTCAGGGATGAGATCATACGGCCCCGGGACAAGGACAGTTGAATGAGTAAAATCAGGCCTGAGCGTCCATAGATGGACGGGGAAAGTATTAGAGCTTTTAAAAAACTTTTCCCGATTCTTCTTTGGCTGACAGCACAATGACATACTCCAAGGACAGTGTTGTGATTCCAGAAAAAAAAGCAAAAGGAGACAATTTGAGACTAGCACTCCCTTTGGTTTAATGTGAGCTTAATGGTACAATGAATCATAGTGATTGAGCAGTTTGGAAGACAACTGAGTTAGAATAGTACATTTTTTTTTCTGCCAAAGGAAGTTCTACAAAATCATGAACTCAATGCTAAATGTAGTGAGGGAGAAATACCTGTAACAGAACATGTGACTCTTCTTCTTTCCCTTTGCTCCTAAATGTCATTTCATATCACCTCTGCAAACACACCTCGGAAGTCACTGGTGTTGAAATCAGTTAGGCACAGCTGTTTCCTACTTGAAGCACCATTCGCTTCTCCTCCGTGGCATTCATCAACATTATATTCTCATGATTGCTTTATGACTCACTGCCTCCCTCAACTCAGAGATCTTTGGGCTACCGAAATCTGTTTTGTCTTATTATATTTGCTGCTGTATCTCCAGTTCAGAGAACAGGTAGGCCAGCAAGAAACATTTTTGAATGGATGAAAAATTTTAAAGAATAAATACATAATTATAATATTATCCCAAGTCTCAAAATTTTCCATAAAATGCCTGGGATGTGCATCCATTGTTCTGGTACACAAATAGGAATGGAGATACCATGTCATTTCTAAGTGTATTAATATAATAATAATCAAAACAAATACCTGTCAAAAGCTTCTTGCTCTCTGCATGTGTGTGTGCGTGTTTTAACATAGGTGCACCTAAATTATCCTTTCAATTATTCAGACATTATAATATAAGAGCACCTGAATTCATTTTTAGATAAGGGCTCTTAGGGTCCTTGCTTCTATTCTCCTCTCTCCCCGACCATATCAGAGTACTCATGTTTCATAAATTGGCAACAGTCTCCAGTCTATATTGATCCTGAATTCCCATTTTTACTCAGTCTGAAAAATAACAAAAAGTATTTCCACCCAGCTGACTGCAATATAAATTAAGCACCAGCTGGGTTTATGAGTCAGCAATTAAGGATTACTGCAGCTTTATGTCATGGCATAATTCCAGCTGTGAAATCAGTCATGTATAATATATTTTAAGAATGAACAGAAGTTATTTCCCATTGTGGGTGGAAAGTTTTGAATGGAAATCAAATTGAAGAAGGCCAGTTTTAGACTGCCATCAGTGAGGTCTTGGATTTCCTGAAGAGGCAAGGCTACCCCTTCTTCTCATGAGTGCTGAAGACACTGGATGTGAACTAACACTATTCCTGTGATTGTGTTAGTTCAGTCTATGATGACTGGAAGTGAAAATACTGAGACAGATCTGTTGATTGGAGCATCAGCCACACTACTTCCTTCTTTGGGTTGTGAATCTAATAGCTATCAGACACCTTTGACTAGTCTGTCATGACTCTGACTCTGCCCCGGCCCCGGTGACTTTTAGCAAACTATCCCCTTCAACTAAACTACCCCCTATGACTATATCCACACACATAAAATGGAGATATTTGACTCTTATTTCAGAGTACTGAGGTAAAGATTAAGTGGAAATAATATTTATATAGTATTTTAAAGGTAGGGTGGTCTGCAATAAACATTCCACAAATAACCATTTCTACCACAGCTCTTATGAATTATTTGACATTCTCTGCACAGGTCAAAGTAGATTAAACCTGATGGCTGGGGGCTGGGAAAGTGGAACAGCAATCGGAGGCACTTCTTTGCAAAGCCTGCAGGCCAGCAGCCACATAGGGCCAGCGGGTCATTTGTTTGCAGCAGCAAGAGAACCTTGCACATTCTTACACACACACACACACACACACACACACACACACACACACACACACACGTGTACAAATAAATAATTATTTTTTAAAGAACACCTGATAGATTAGAGTTGGAAGCTGAAGTGGTCCATTTCCCCTTCACCTTTGGTGTATTCCCTAAATCTTTTTTTTTTTTTTTCTGGAGAAACACTTTTTAAGTATTAACTTTGTATGTACAATTCATGTGTTGGTACCAGCATTTCCCTCATCTCTGCCCCCATTCCACTAAGGTGCCTCCTCAGTGGGATTGCTGGTATGCTCCATGGGATGGAGGGCTGTGAGTTGTGTGAGCAGCAGTTAATTGAAGGCAGGATGGAGAGGAGGGCAATGTCTCTGGATATCCCCCCCCCACCATGGCGCTTACGTTCTTTCTGCCCCCCTCTTCCATGAAGTTCCCTGACCCATGATGGGTGAGTGATAAGTCTGCTTTAGTGTTGACCTCTTGGCAGCCTCTAGACTTCTGCTTTGGAATGTTTTGAGTATCCTCGGTATCTGTCTCCATCACCCCGGCCCAGGATGTCAGGCTCACTGTGGATGCAACACTCTTGCTCATCTCTCCACTTCCTCTGTGGTTTCACCTGAACCCTAGCTGATGGGTGAGGGGTGATTCATCTTCCAGGGAGTCAGCTATCATTTCTGGTCTTGTTGGTGGAATTGGGTAGACCCTGGTTCTCACTGCCTTCTGAAAAACAGACACAGATTCTCCAACGGAGAGTGAGATCAGTATAGGTTAAATGAGACAAGCATTGTTAAATTGGCAAGATTAGAGTGGGTGTGGCCTCTCTTTAGGCCCACTTCCCTAAATCTTCACAAATTATTTTCAGACTCTTGGGCCTTGTATTGGTTTGTTAGGTTGCCATGAAAACACATCATATTTTTTGTTGTTTTAACAAAATAATTTTATTTCAAAAATGTAATTTCGCCTACTTTTGGAGGACAGGAGTCCAAGATCAAGGTGTGAGCAGAAGAGACTTCTGCAGAGGCCTTCTCATTGGCTTTTGGGTGGCTGTCTTCTCCCAATTGTCAGCCTTCCCAACAGCCTATGTGTGTTACCTGCAAATGACCAAATATCCTTTTATAAGAAGGACCAAAGGCATATTTGATTGGGCACCTAAATGGCTCACGGAAACTTAATTACCTCTAAAGATTTTATTTCCAAATATGGCTTTATTCTCTAGAGGTTAGAACCACAACACATGAACTGAGGCAGGCATATTTCAGCCCATATCTGAGTTTAGCAGTTGGGCTAAAATATGTCTCTGATACTTGTGTTTAAGTTTCTAGAAAGCAGTTGCTCCTTCAACCATCCTGAAAGGCTAATCAACATTAGAATCCCAAAGGTCATAGAGAGCTTGGACTGTTGCAGGTCCACAGCCAAAGCGTCTTGGGCTATCTTAGCCCCTTGAATGCTCCTTATCCACAAATGATGCCCTATCCACAACTTTTGTATCTGACCTAACATCTTGTTACTATTAATAAAATCCTTTAGAAATATACAAACAAATCTCCTACCTGACACCTCTTGAAAGCTAAGAATGTCATCACATAGCATCTGAGGCCCATAGCAGAGTCCCTACTTTTCTTGTGACAGCCTACCTGATGTTTCCATCAATATATTTAAGAATACCTTGGTTAATGATTTTCTTTCATTCTGTAACTATGGACACTTCATGAAATTGTTAAAACATTGCAACATGGGGTTTGGGGCAACCTAAATCTGTTGATCCCAAACCATGGTGGCACATATTTGAATCCAGAACAAACTATCTCTTTATCCTTTTGAGGAGAGAGCTGTGCTTTTCTGTTAATACTTGTTTCAAGTACAGCTTGATAAATACCATATTCTTTACCTGCTGTTTTTCTCTTGGAAGAAAACTAGAGTAGGGGAGTGATCTCAACCACTAAGGATGGTACAGGGTTCTATCATGAAAGGGTTAGTATTTCTCTCTAAGCACATTTCAATGACTTGGAGCTAAGTGTATGAGTTAACTTCTTGCTGCTAAGACAAAATACCTGACAAAAATCAGTTTAAGGGAGGAAGGACTCACTTCAGTTCAACCTTCTAGGTTACAGTCCACCATGAGAGAAAGGCATGATGCCAGGAACTGGTCCCATTTAGTCCAACAATGAAGAAGACAGCACAGAGATAAATGAACGTTACTTGTCAATTAGCTCTTCCCTCTTTATACAGTCTGGAACCCTGGCCATGAAATGGTGATGCCCAGTTAGCATGGTCCTTCAACCTAAAATTAACCTAATCTCTAAAATCCCTCATAGACATGACCAGAGGTTTGTTTCCATGGTGATTCTAAATCCTGTCAAGTTGACAATCAGAGATGAACCATCACATCAAGCATGGAAGAACTAAAATAGAGAAACTAAATTCACTTTGTCCCAACCAGTAGGAACATTTCTGCTTCAAAGACGCATCTGCTTTCTCCAAACAAGTTTCCAGAGCCAAAGAACTAGGGTACAGCATTGCTAGGCCAGAAGCTTGTCTGCAATTTCACATTTCCTTAAGGTCTCTAGGAGCAAGGCCACCAGTATCCAAGAAGGGACAAACTCAGCAAACTCAATTCCAAATGGATGTCAAGGACTTGTCCATTGGTTCTGGGCATTGGCCCTATGAGAATAGGTGGTGTCATTCTCTGCCTTTTTTTTCTCTCTCTCTTTCTCTGGCTTGGTCTTGGCTTCTGCTGTGTTGGTCTGCTCCCAGCTTCTCTTTGCTGGGGTTTTGGCCTTGCCCACCAAGCTGCTAAGCTGCGGTTCTGTGTTCCCATGTAGAAAATTCTCAGCAGGATTTCTGCTTGTCTCTTGCTATTGTAGAAAAACTCTGCCTTCAGTTTTATACTCAGTATATTGGCTATTTTCTTTGTTGCTGCAATGTCTCTGCTGAGAATCAACTTGGAAAGGAAGGGTTTTGGCGGGGGGGGGGGACTTTCAGCTTGAGGAATACAGCAGGAGCACGAGCTACTCACATGCATAGTCAGGAAGCAGAGAGCGGTGAATGCTCATACACTTTCCCCATTGTACTCAGTCCAAAAGTCCAGCCCAGGGAATGGTGGGCTTTCTACTTCAATTAACCTAATCTGGAAACTTTCTTACAGAGACATACCCATAGATTTGTCTCTTAGGTGATTCTAGAGCCCATAAATTAAAACATGAGATTAACTATCCAACTCAAGAACGTTATTCAGGGGGCTCTGCAGTCCACCGTTCTCAGGACCCCTTTTCCTCATGCTGCCTGATCACCAGTCCTGGAGCAGCTTTGCTGTCTTTGTAGAAACCTGTCTACCAGCAGCAAGTTCAATGTCATACAGTCGTATGCATTCCACAGATACAAGTCATCTAACTTTTCCTTTCTAAAAGGATTAGGACACAATGAGTGAAAAGAATATGGACTTTAGGATTAAAATAGCAGTAAATTCAGGTTCTTTTCAATTTCTATGGGTGTTTTTGAGACACAGTCTTACCTTATAGCTTAGACTGCCCTTGAACCCATAATGTAGACCAAGCTGACATCATACTCATGGTGATCCTTCTGCCTCAGCTTCTCAAATTCTGGGATTACAAACATGTACCATCACACTCAGCTTTCTTACTTCCTTTTTTGAGTGACTGCCAAGAGTCTACTTTGCACTCTGTAAGTTAAATATTCTTGATATCCAAGTTTGTAATTTCTGCATGATGTTTTTCATCTGTTCTTATTTTTTGTTAACTAACAATATTAGGATAGAATTGTTGCCTTGTAGAGGCCTTACAAAATTGAGTAAGGTCTGTAAAGTCTAATGGAATACGTAGATATTCATTTAAATATAACTATTATTATTAGCTTCAGATTGAAAGCACATATCAACAAAGACTCATATTACTTTGCTACAAACATGACTACTTACGAGTACTTCTTTTTATCCAATTTTATGAGTTTTTTTCCCTAGGATTCAGGGAACACTCCATACTCATTATTTATTCAAGATACAGATTTTGTGGGTCAGCTTTGTTCCAGGCACAGGACCACACCCATAGTCTACAAGAGTGAGCACAAAAGTCATGGCATGTGAAAAAGAAATATTGAACAAGTGATACAGATATGATATACACAAGGAACAAAGTGCTATGAGACTGTATTTTACCATCTTGGGGTGAATAACTTAGGAACCACTCAGAAGCGGCATCTTTACAGCCTGGCAGTATTTGCTTAAGAAAATATCCCAAGTCTCCAAGTGACTCACTAATCCTGGTGTGAGTGGAAGTATGGCTGAGCTATCAGCCTCTTGCCAGCAGACTCTGCTTTCTGGATATTCCCATGACTTGTGTACACTCTGTCCACAGTGTCACTGATAGGAAAGGCATGTCCTGACACGCCTGGGAATATGTTTGTTGTTTCATGAGACTTGACTTGTATAAAAGACACGAGAAAGACCTGACATGGCCTTTTGTTTTGAGAACATTCTGGGACCATTCCTGGCAATGCGATCGCATTTCTGCAGATTTCTAATGCATACCGTCGCAACCAGGCTTGCCAGCACATTCGAAAAGCTGGCTGTGGTTTCAAGGATGAGCAAACAGAGCAAATGTGGATGAAACCAGATTCCTAGTTCTTCCCGTTACTTGCACATCTACAGAACAAGTTGAATTGCTTTTCCTTCTTTCTCCTTCCTTCTTTCTTCCCTTTCCTTCCTTTTTCCTTCCCTCCTGAATGGTAACATAAAGAAATTATGAAAAAAGTCGTTTTCTTTGACAAATCATATGTTTAAAAATTTTATTAGTATATTTAAAGAAAATTAGAAAAGTTATTAAAGGATATTTTTAAATGTATACAAACACACAACAATATGTGTGTGTGAAAAAAACAATATGCAAAACTCTCTTGAGTTGAGAAACATCTCCCAACATGTTTTTTATGATTATTTAATGTGCTTTTATATGGAAGTAATCTAATTTAATTAACCAAACTTCTATTGATAGACATTCAATTATAATTTTATCCATTTTAATTAATGTTACAGTAACTGCTGCTTCAGTGAACTGCCTTTAGCTCTTTCACTGCACAGTTATGATTATTTCTTATATCTTTCTAAAAATTGAACTGCTAAAATATGAATATTTGAATGGTTCCTGAGAAATTTCTGGCAAGCTTCTCATTTGAAGAGGTACTTTTATTCATTCTTTCCAGTATAGGCTAATAAGAATACATATTTTATGTTTGCATATTCTAAATAAATACACAAAATAGAACTAAAAAGGGTTAAGTTTCATTTCTTGTATCTTTTGTAAAAAATAATGAGACAGAATAGGAGAAAGCTAGGCGGGTTTCATCCAGGTCTAGAGGCCCAGAGGAAACCAGAAGATGCCAAACACCGGACATCTCATCTTGGCACAAGAGTGAACGCTCCTAACTTGGATTAGAACTACTATCTGGCATTGATCTATGAAGCCCCTTGCTGTCCACAGTCGAACATGCCATGATCCCAGCCCCACCAGATATGGGGGGGGGACTCTATGAACCATCCTCCAGATCTAATAACAAATCAGATTTTCTCCCGCCTACTTGAATCAAACACTATAAAGGCGATAGGCTGATCTGAGGTTTTCCCTTTTTCTTCCTGGATTCTTTGACTCATGGCCTGAACTTCCCCTGAGCGAGTCTTAGCTCCCATCCCCAGTGGGCCACTTGGCTGTGTGGAGAAGGGAGGCCTCTGTTTTTTTTTTTTTATTTTTTTATTTTATGTTTTTTAAATTCTAGTCTCTCTGCTCTGTCTGATGTTCTCTAATTTACCATGTGTGGATTCCCACTTGGGTCCTTCAAGTGGGTTCTTCTATTTTTCCCTCACTTCCCTCCATGAGATTTTTGTCTTTTTAGTCTTTTTTTTTCCCCCCATGCTGAGGACTAAACCCAGGGCCTTGCTAGGCATGTACTTATCCACTGAGCTAAATCCCCAATTTCTCTTCTTTGTGATTTTTGTTTTCTTTTAAACTATTTTTAATATTTTATTTACTTATTTAAGAGAGAGTAAGAGGCAGACACAGAGAGAGAATGGGCACACCAGCCATTGCAAATGAACTCCAGACACACGCCACCCTGTTCATCTGGCTTTTGTGGGTACTGGGGATCAGAACTCAGAAGAAAGCACATGGCGGATGCCATGTGTGTTCCCCTCTTTAATCGTAATCTCTCCTCTCTGTCTCATGGTTCCTGAATTTACCATGTGTGGATTCTCACTCTGGATCTGCCACATGGGGCTCTCACGGGTTTGAAGCCCCTCTAAATCTTTCCTCAAAGCAGCCCCTTCTGTATTTCACCTTCTAAAGCCCAGTTTCTTTAGCTTTCCACTTAAAAATATTTCAGTCTTCCTTTCCAGGTCCCAAGTCCCTTTAAATAAACTCCACAAATGGTGATTTCTCCTCAAATAAACTCAGTGATTCATAATTTGTCCTTCTTGGTTCCATCTTTATTATTCTTCTTTAAAGATTAGGAAAGAACCCAAAACTTGAGGTTCATAAATCTGGGGGAACCTCCTTGATGCCCAGAATTTCTACATCAGTAAGATCCTTGCTCATTTTTCCTTAATTTTCTTTGACAAATTCTCCTGTCTTCCTCTCTAGCTGCTGCTTGACTTTCTTCCCACCCATTTCTCCATGTGTGGTCTCTGAAGCTGGCCCTTTGCCTTGCAGAGACTATTTCTCAGCAAGGAGGAATGCAATGCCTCATCTGACCCTGACTTGACAGATCTGAGGTTCAGCAATAAACTCCTCTTATCTTCCTTATCAGCAGGGAGGTCAGAGATAAGCTGATAAACCTAAGTGCTACTTTTGACAGGGGATGACTAGCATTCCCGTCTCATCTGAAACATCACAAACTTTCATTCTTTGATTCATTTCTGGGTATCTTGATTTATCATGTCATTCGTGGAGTCCTGTGTAATGATTTGCTACCATGTATGTGATAAGGGAAACAATGATTTTGCTTCTGTCTTACAGAAGATAAACAGCTTCCCTATTTGAAAGAGTAAACATTCCAACAGCTAGGAACATGGTGCCTTCCTCCCCACCATCCTTCTGACTCCAGTACAGTTTAGCAGAGGAATTCCACCACCCTGGCCTCCTGGCCTGCACCTCAACAATAAATACACCACATTAAATAACATAGAACTAGACCCACACTTCCCAGTAGAGCAGCCACTAGACACATGCAGTGTTTAAACATCCAATAAATTAACATTAAGTAAATTAAAATTCAATCCCTCAGTTGCATTAACTACCTTTCCTGTGATCAATGGGTAAATGTAAGTTGAGGTTCCTACCTTGAGCACAGAAGATTATGGAACATTTTCATCATCACTGTGAATATTAGATATTATTCTGAGGCAGTTTAGGGGTAACAGGGCCCAGGGAAGGTCAAGGCAAGGAATGACCTTGAGCCTGTCTTTGCAGTCTCTCCTTCGGTCAGAGAAGGATCTGGTTTCTCCTTGTCTCTTTGTGTCTAAAGGCTGTGTTTTTTTTTTTCCTTGAACTTAGCCTGAGTCTGTCTCTAGAAAGGAGTTTCCCTTTCCTAGAAAAGTTCCCTCTTCTGGATTCCTGAAAGGAGTAAACCTTTACTCCTATATAGAAACCTGGCATCAGGGCTGGTCAGTTTCATACCCAACTAGAACCTAGAACAGACCCAAATCTGGGTCTCTAGGTAAAATTTATCATTTTCCAGAACACCCTCTTGCCATATCTTGGGCAAGAGCTTGATGTTCCTTCCTTCTCTTAATTTCTTGGCGTTGCCATTCCTGAAAACACCACTTCTGTCTTCTCTTGGCTAGGAGCTCTGTATTCTTTCTTCTTTCCTTCTCTTAAGTGCTTTGTGAACTAAAGTTCCCAGAAAAGCACTGTATCTGCTAAACCTTCTTTCAGCAAGGCTGAATGGACTGATAAAACTGATATCACAGGAAGATGGAATGTTGCAAGGTTAGAGCAGAATTACTGTGGGCCTATCTTTAGGTCCCAAGTAGCCATTATCACCCACCTCTGTGTCTGACCTAACATCCACGTTACTATCAGTTGATCTGGTGCCACCTTTTTTTGGAATGTACTAGCAGACTCCCAGGTCCCACCTACCCAAGGGCTAAGAATGTCATCAGAGCATCTGAATCCTATGGTAGAGATCTCCCCGCTTTGCAATAACCCACCTACCTGATGGTCAGCCAGTGTATTTGAAACATGCTTTGATTTGTGACTTTCTTTTGTTTTGCAACTATAAAACTTTTATGAAATTGTTAACACCTTGGAACATGGAATTGGGTTAACTTAAATCTGTGTTCCCAGGCCATGGTCACTCATTTTTGGCTTCAGAATAAACTACCTTTATCCCCTTTGAGGTAAGAGCTGTGTCTTTTGCATCAACAGCTTTAAGCTCTAAAGTCCCTATAATAAAATCTTTCTAAAGTTACCCTCTGGTCTGTGGGTTTTGATTATATGTATTCATAAGACAAGAGCCTGGAGGCCACAGACTCACTGGAAGTTTTTTGTGACCATGGCAGCCCATCACCCTAATTTCTGGGTTACAGCTCAACCAAGAGCCAAGATAGGCTCCAGCACTCTCAAAAACACCCCACATTCCTGTATCATATTGGTCCATTGGCCAGGCACCCGATTCCAATATTCATTCATAAATTTATTTGTGGCAATTTATGGATAAACATAGAGGGTAAGTTGAGAGACCCAATGTGTAACTTATTAATTTTCTCAGGCTTGGGTCATTTGTGCATTGGTTTGTTTCCTCTTCATTTCTGTGCTCTGCTTTTCTTTCAAGGTGTTCTGTCCTCTTAGTCCAACCTGTAAATGCCTTTTTGTGCACTGGGCAGTGAAAGAATGTTTACAGGTCACTTGTCATGACTGTAACAACAATGCGTAAGAGGAAAATCTACTTTATCAGCAACACAGCTATCCTTTACCAAGTGTGTCAACTAGATCCTACCTTTCCTACTATCCACACCCTTAACAGAGAGCCACCAGCCCTACAAGAAGTCTCAGAATGAGATCATAGTCTAACCTCATTTATGAACACAAAACATACTCTCCAATGTCATCAGTACTGAGGACACAGTGGTCACCAAACAGGCAGGTGAGTCCCAGGAAAGCAGGAACAGAACTTCCAGAGTAGACACAGGTGCTGTGGTAGTTTAACTGAATGTCCCTCAATAGATTCAAAAGTGTAACATTCTCCAGCTGCCTGGCTGGAGAAGGTGTCACCTAGGCCGGATCATAGGCTCTAGTCCTAGGTGATCCTAGGGTGGATGTGAAAGCAGTCAGAGCTGAAGTCTGGCAGTTCTACTGTTTGTTAGTTGGAGCTTGTTTTTGGAGGTGCTGGTCCTGGACTTCTCTCTCTCTCTGCTTTGATCTGTGAAATGGGGCCAGCCTTTTCTAAAACATCTCCTGGATCTGTTATTTCAATAAATACTTTCCTCACCAAACCTGTGCCTTGTTTGGAGATTCATCCCAGCGGTGTGTGGCTGACCATGACAGGTATCAAGAATAGAAGCAAGTCCTGGCCTGAGAGCAGCTGCCCAGCAGAGACAGGAGCAGGTGGGCACAAGGGCTCCAGGGGTTTTCAGGTCCAGTCCCCAGAACACCAAGGGTTTAAGGCTGACACCAAGCAGGGCAAATCTTCCTCTTCCTCCCTAGCAGACTGGTAAATCTGAAGAGTTTGCATGCAGAGGTTTATATAGTCACAGGTGGAGGACATGCAAATGAGATGTAAATCATGGTCTCCCACCAACATGTTGAATAAATGAGCCTAGGGAAGAAGGTCAAAGAATAGCTTTTCTGCTCCAGCAATGTTCTGTTTCCTTAAACTCAAAACACTATGTCAAGAAACTATATATGGGGGTAGCTCATCCTGATCTCTGCCTCTAATGAACTAGTGAATAGTGATGTTGGACTTTTCATGACCCTGTCAAATAATATGAGAGAATTTAAAGAAGAAAGACATCTTTGCTCAGTTTCAGAGGGTGCAATCCATGGTAGGCTTACTCCATGTATTTGTGCCTGTGGTGGAGCTGTACATCATAACAGAAGGTATGATGGACAGAACTGTTCAAATCATGGTATGTGGAAAGAAAGAAAAAACAGGATGGGACCAGGACAAGCTACTTTCTCACTCTGGGCCTCCCCCTCCACAGTTTCACTGCCTACCAGTAGTCTTCAAGTTTTGAGTCTCTCAGTGGATCAAAGCAAAATATTCACCGTCCAATAGTTTCCCCTAAGCCTTATGTCTGAATACTGCTGGCAACAGGATCAGACCTTTAGTTTTATAAAGAAAACTATATATCCAAACTATGATAAGCACTGAGGCAGGAGAGAAAGGCATGGAGTATCTGGAAGACCTCTGTACAAAATTAGCATACTTTTATGCATAACACTGTGTAAAGAGGAAGGCTGAAAAATCCCACACTGAAGCCAATTAAATACAGCTGCCAAGAATGCAGACATGTAACACATGAAGTTTTATGTAAAACTCTGTGGAACAGAGCAAGGGAGCAAAAGCCTGCACTATATAGATCACCTCATGACGCTCTGCTGAGTAACATAAAAGCCCAATTCCGCCTAGCAGGGACAGTGAGCTAGCTGCTAAACCTTCTTCCTGCTCCAACCTGCCTCATCCCTCAGAAGTTTAACCTTTCTTTATAAATTCTCTTGTGTTACCTGCTACTATTACGTGTCTCTATACAATGTTTTTTTTTCTGAGACACAAGAGCCTGGAACTCCTCCAAAAGTGGCCTCCACACCCTGAAGTCATCTGGTATTTCCATGTTCTGTAATTGTAAAGTTTTCTTAAACACAGCAAGACTCTTTTCAATGTTTCATATGTAAATATCTGCTACATAACACTCCAAACCTTTCTCCATTTCACCCTTACTCAATTTGGATTGCTTTACATTCTCCTTTGTTGTCATTTAATACTTGCCTCAATGTGCTTCTGTTAAAAGGTAATTATCACTGTGTTAGAGTCATCAGAACCATTACTCCCAGACAATAAGGAAGAAAGGATTCTTGTTATTGGAAGTTCATTAATGAAATATGAACTTTTTTCCAGCTAATCACAAAAGTATGTCTTTTAAAAACCTGAAATCCCTATTTTACCCAAATGTACAAAGCCTCTCTTACTGAGAAGACATTAATTAGCATAATGGATGAAGATATGTTGTTATGGGTATGTAGATTCTATAGGGTTGTTCTTATTCAGATAAAATCCTTTAGGACACAGCAATTTCTTTTTGCGAGTGGCCTTTAGTCAAGTTATTTCCCTATGAAGGGACATTTAGTTTGAAGGGATGAATGGATGTTAATCTATAGTCAAAAGTAATAATGTCATTCTGAGGACATTAAAGAAAAAAATCTCAAGTTGCTATTGTAATATTGAATAATGCAGATTCCAGAGTATATTATGCATCCTGATTATGTAAAACTGATGACTTCCTGTCAGTTGGCTAAATATATGTAAGATATATTTATATAATTATGATATGTACATATATTTAGCCAACTGATATATATATACATATATATGTATTTATATAAATATTCTGTGGCAAAGGAGATGGCTCACTGGGTAAAGGACTTGCTTACTACTTGTTCTGTTTGCTACTATCAAATACAAGCATGAGGACACAAGTTCCAATCTCCAGAACCCATGTAAAGAAGATGCAATAGCATATGTCTGTAATCCCAACCCTCATACAGTAAGATGGGAGGTGGAGACAGGAAAGTCCCAGGAAACTCACAGGCCAGCAAGCTTGGCATATGCGACAGCAAACAGGACACCCTGTCTCAGGCTAAGGTGGAAGGTGAGGACTGATACCTGGGAATATCTTCTCACTTCCATAGGTGTGCCATGGAACACACGTGCTCACACATACCCACACACACACATAACTCATACACATACACAAAAATGTCTATCTGTTTGTTGGATAGTATGAGAAGAAAATCCTAACCCTGCAATGTAGGTGTTGAAAGAAAATATGCAATTTTAATTTCATGCACATACATTTACGCATTCTCATTAACTTTGAAAATTTAATCCTATACCACATTATTAACCTCAAAAAACATTCATTATATGCAGAATCTCGGTGAAGTTTCATTCCCCGACCTACACAAACTGGGAAGGCATTCTCCATGAATCGTTATTTCCTCATGGAGTTAAGATGACCTTTCACTGTCAATACACATAGGCAATTGCAAACTACTAATGAAGGAATGTCTGGCTTGCTATTTACATGAACTGTGATCCAATAACTTTACTCAGCTAATGCCTTTTAATTTAGCCTTACATTTTTATTCAGTAAATATTTCTTAAATGTTCACTTTCAAAACAAACTTTAAAAGCACTTTAATAAATAGAAGTAGAACTAACATCATTCGGGTAATTTGGAAACCTCCTGCTCCTCTAAAACTAACATGACACTGGAAGGTGAGTCTGATGAACTTGACAATGTCTTGGACCTCTGAGAGGTTATGAGGTAAAGATGGCAAAGGGCTGACCTTTTCTGCAAGCAAAGAGGAGTGGACTTCAGTACAGTGATGGCTTCCAAGGGGATCATGAATGATCTGTGGGAATTATGAACTTCTTCAGAATGTTTTTGAACTTTATTAATCCCAATGCAACCAAAAGAAAAAATATTGCTTTAATAAAGGACTTTGTTTATAATGCATGTGTAATTTCTGAGAAAGCAGGGGGAAAATCTCAATCTTGTTGAACTCTATAATTGATTCATATTGACTACAATAAAGCTGTTTCTGACCTGCTCATGACAGGCTGGATGGTTGAAAGCTATTGGGATAACTGCTTCAGAACTCAGCAGCCTTTATTTCGTTTTTGCTTCAGTCACAATGCGTAGTGCTAATGGTAAACACAGCTGTGTGTGTTTGTCGAAGATTATTCATAAACTATGTTCATCCCTAACTAATCTAACTGAATTAAATATTAATTTACATCATAATGATGGGACTTCAAACACACAAACCTTCCTAAACATGACAAACAAATTTACCATCTATGCCAATATTTATGAAGAAAAAAAAATCTATTGGTTTTAGGGGCTGTTCCGGAGGTATTTTTGAGGACAGTAGGAATACAGAAAGCATCCTCTACTGTGGTAGTCACTCAGTCCTGCTAAGCCAGGCTCCTTAAGAGGCATTGTATCCATGTATGAATAACCATTTCTCAAGGAACTACATTATATTCCTTAGAAACATTATCTCTGCCCTTATCTCTTTCACCAGTGGCTATTTCACCATGAACACGAGTGGCTAGTTCACCATTTCACATGAACATAAAATGCTATAAAATGAAGTAAAGGGTTTAAAACATACAAAATTAGCATTTGAATAACTTTATCAGTTATAAACTGATTTTACATGGGTTACAATCTTTTCATGTTGCAAATATTTAATAATGTAATGTATATTAATAACTGCATTTCCTTGAAAAGAGAAAACTGAGCCTGAGAAAGAACAACTGAATATATTGTTCAAGAGTCTGTACTCAATTACTGGCTGTGGTGGTTTGATCCAGGTGTCCCCCACAAATGAATGTGTTCTGAATGCTTGATCCCCAACTGATGGCAGTTTGGGTATTGGAACCTTGTTGAAGGTGTGTTCTTTGGAGCAGCTTATGGGAATTATAGCTTGGCACACTCTCCTGTTGCTGTTCTCCACCTGATGTTGGCCAGGAGGTGATGCTCATGCTGTTGTTTTCCCTGCCTTGATGGAGTCTTCCCTCAAGTTTGTAAGCCAAAATAAATCCATTCCTCCACAAGCTGTTTTTGATCAAGTTCTTTGTGCAGCAATGAGAAGGTTGACTACAACACTGGCGAAATTAGAGGGCCAATATGTGTTCTTGAGTTCCCAGGAGCCTTAAACGGGTACTTAATTAAGCACATTGTTTGTCCATACAATTTTTAAATAACAATTGCATCAAAGGATAGTAAAGGCTCCTAACAAATAGCTCAAGCACAGTTTTTCTTATGTAAGAAGATAGTAAATACACAGGTGTGTGTGTGTGTGTATGTGTGTGTGTGTGTGTGTGTGTGTATGTGTGTGTGTGTGTGTGTGTGTGTGTGTAGTTTCCATAGGTTCTAGTATGCTGCTATCACAGTCATAGAACTGGGGGAATCAGAGAATTGTTGCCTTAGCAACAGGATGTCAGGAAGCCTGCCTGGGGAGCTTCCTTACCATTTCCTATGTTATACTGACAAGACAAACAAGGTGTGTGTGAGGGTATGCAATTCAATACCAAGCCCCTCTGAGAAGAATTAGGGAACAACAGCATTACTTCTTCTCACAGTGTGGGCACTTCCATTCCATAATAGCAGTCATACACAGTCAAGGTCATTGCATTAGGAAGAGGCCAAGTTAATCCAGTATTCTTCATAAGTGATTACTCAAATAGGGCCACATTCAAAGGTGTGATAATTTTGTTCCAAAGCTATTCATAAGATTATAGGACAAATAAAATGCAGTGTCCTGGGATATAGTGTGGGGAGTCTCTGTGCGTCTTCTAGAAGAAATAAATT
>PVHP010002757.1:0-84988 GCA_004024765.1 Zapus hudsonius | reverse complement strand
AGAGAGAGAGAGAGAGAGAGAGAGAGAGAGAGAGAGAGAGCGCAAGAGAGCACCAGGGCCACCACCTTGTGCATCTGACTTATGTGGGTCCTGGGAAATTGAACCAGGGGCCTTAGGCACTGGAGGCAAGTGCCTTAACCGCTGAGCCATCTCTCCAGCCCTGGGAACATTTCTTAAGAGGTGGCAGAAGGAACAGAAAAGTCAAAGGGTGGGGAGGAGAGCTTCGGAACACTACTGTCTTCATGACACAGAGTGGCCATTGCATTCATGACCTCTCTGGGCCCAGTCACATGTCATCATGGAAGAGGAAGAGGGCAGAAACAAGGACATCGAAGCAGAAGAGGGACTCCTTGGAAAGCAGACGTGTTCAGTGGAAGGAAGACCAGAGAGAGGGCCTAAGGAAAGTGGTGGGAGAGGATTGGAGTCAAAATACAGGATGTGCAGGTACGAAAATTGCTCATCGAAAGTTTTTTTAAATCCCCTGGACTACAAAGTTATTTTCTAAGCTGGCCTCGGCTTTCCGAGTCCAGATCAAATGATGTCAGCTTGTCGTACTGATCTTTGGAAACTAGTCTTGATAGACTTCAAAGCAGTTTTTCCTTTCTTTTAAGACAGGGTCTTACTGTACAGCCCTGGCTGCTCTTAAACTTGTGATTTGCCTACCTCAGCCTCCTGGGTACTGTGATTGCAGGGATGACAGGTCAGCACTACCACACCCAGCTGTCAAACTACTTCCAAGGTGCAAATGTTATCTCTTCTGCCTAGGAGCTTCTCCTCACAACAGTAAACATGAACATGTCTCAGTGAAACTCACCAAACAAGCCCACAGGTAACCAGTAACAGTCCATCATCACTATGTTAACAATGAGAGAGTTTCAGACCTAGTGTCCAACTCTCCTGCGTCTCCCAATGAGGTCTGTCATGGAAACTAGACTTTCTTGGTTGCTCAGTCCTTTAAAACAAAAATCCAGATTAGGTCTGGAGAGATGTTTCCACAGCTAAAGGCACTTGCTTGCAAAGCCTAAAGGCCTCGGTTTAGTTTCTCAGTACTCACATAAAGCCAGATGCACAAAATGGTGCATGCTTCTGGAGTTCATTGGAAATGGCAGGAGGCCCTGGTGTGCCTCTCTCTCTCTCTCTCTCTCTCTCTCTCTCTTTCTCTCTCTCTCTCTCTCTCTCTCTCCTCTTCCTTTCTTTCTTCCTCTCTCTCTCCTCTCTCAAATAAATAATAAAGCAAGAAATAGTTTTTTTAATATTTTAATTTTATATTTTATTTTTTCAAGCTGATGAGAGAGAGAGAGAGAGAGAGAGAGAGAGAGAGAGAGAGAGAGAAAGAGAGAGCACACCAGGGCCACCACCTTGTGGGTCTGGCCTACGTGGGTACTGGGGAATTGAACCCGGAGCCTTAGGCACTGGAGCCAAGTGCCTCAACCGCTGAGCCATCTCTCCAGCCCAAGAAATAGTTTTTAAACCAAGATTATAAACCAGCATCTTGGCACTTTTCTTAAATCTGAATCTAAATCTGTGAAGGAAGATCTTCAGTCCAATTGAGAAAGGAGGAGGTAGGAGGGCTCTAACATTCCTCAGACATTCTAGTTTTCCCATCAAAGACTAGCTAAATTAAAGCAAAGATTTTCCTTTTTGTAAACTAACTCTTCTCATTTTGCCCATCATTGAGATCATTTGGAGTTTTTCAATTAAAACAGCTCAATCACTTTATGAATGATGTTCTTTGCTCAAAGAGACAGACATAAATCAGTAGCAAAGAGAAAATAAGAATTCCGTTTAAAACAAAAATATGTGATCTGCCCTAGCTCATGTCCATTCCAACTCCATGGCCATTTCACTTTGCACATAGTATTCATAGTTACTTTTTCCCTTTGGGCTGAATACTAGTGAAAATTTTTCCCTATTTTCAGAAAGCATATGAAGAAAACGTCCTGTGTGTCAGTTGAAAATTAAAGCTATTTCCAAGCTTTAATTCACTGCTTTTAATGAATGCTATGTGCTGCTGGTATCGTTACTTAAACTCAAGCTTTAAAAGCAAAATTCTGGGACTAATTACCTCTCCTTCGTACTGCTCAGCGGCCGCAGCTGACGTCCACTGAGGATCTGTTTCAGAAGCTTGGCTAGGTTGCTACAGCAACCAACCCAATTTTAAGCACTCTTCAATATCTTTTTTTTTGAGTATTTAATTTAATTTATTTTTGTGAATAGAGGGCAAGTGTGGTGTATGTGTGTGAGCACACATATATTTGTGCACATACAAGGGTTTGCTCATTTTTCTGAGTGTCTTCCTCAAACAAACACGCTCTGCCTCAGTTTTTGAGACAGGGTCTCTCACCGAATCTGCTAGATGAGTTAACCAGCAAGTCTCAGGGACCCTCCTGTCTCTGTGATCCAGCACTGGGAAGACCTGGCTTTTAGGTAGCTGTAGGGGACCTGAACTCAACTGAGCCATCTCCCCAGTCTCTGGATAATAAGATATAGGAGAACAAGTTCATCAAGACAAACACCAAGCTCTTTTTCAAACAAACAAAAAATGTTTGTTTATTTGTGTGAGGGAGTGGGTGTGGACATGTGTTGAGGTGTCTGGGCTCCACCTTCTTGGAGGCAGGGTCTCCTGCCACTGCAAACAAATTGGCAAACTGCAAAACACTGTCGGACTAGCTGGCTGGAAGCTTCAGATTCTCCTGTTTCTGCGCCCCAAGTGGCCCTGGCACTATGGATGCACAGGACATTTTGCATGAAGCGTTACATGGGTGCTTGGGATCGAACCCAGGCCAGCAAGCTTTGTAGGCAAGTGCTCTTCCCTGTTGAGCCATCTCCCCAGCCACGCTAAACTCATTTTGATCATTGTGATGTAGTTATGAGACAATGCGAAACCTCACCCAGGAGGGGTAAGAAACAGCATGCACGATGTGGACCAACTGTATGGTGTGTGCCAACTTTAGACCAGTCCTTAGTTCCCCAGGGTGAGGGTCACGGCCAGAAGGAAAGCCTGACAAGAAAACTGCTTCTCCTAGATCAACCTCTGCAGCCAACGCCAGCTCTGAATGCTTCATGAGCTACTTGCACAGCGTCCTGTCTTTCTGTTTAGTGACACGAATCAAGTGACAAGTAGGTTTGTTAAAAACCTAGAGCACTTGTATCCAGATGCCCAGGTAAGTAGTCAGAGCAAGCTCCCGGTGACCATTCACTGACTCTCAGTTTGCTTTGATTTACTTGTTCTCGTTTAAAAGCCTGACATAGTTTCCAGAAGTAGAATAGATAGTAATTTTAAGCATTAACACATCTCACATAAAGCACAGAGCCCTCATATAACTACAAATTCAGCAACAGCCATTATGTATTTGATGTCCACTAACTTTCTATAAATAGTAAAAATCAATGGAAAGCAGCACACAGTAGGCATTCTCTTCATGTAACTGGGGCCTCCCAGAGAAAGGAGAAGGGAGATCAGGCTTTGTGGTAATTCCGTCAGTGAGGGTGTTCATCAGTCACCTAAATAATAAGGAAACACAGAAACAGCCCACATGTCTGCCTTAAGTAGCTAACAACAATTTAAAGATTTAGGGGAAGGTCCCCTGAATAAAATAAGGGGAAGTAATGTTAACTAAGCTTTAAAGATCCTGACAAAGGGAGGTTTATATTATTGGTCCATTATAAAGATAAAGAAATGCACCATGAGACATTAGCTTTGGTGGCTACTACTTGGACACACCCACAAATCAGAGACAGTTGTAGGGTGCTGAGGAGATGACTCGGCAGGTGAAAGTGATCCCTGTGCAAGTGACAAGGCCTGAGTTTGATCCTCAGCACCAATGTAAAAAGTTGAGCATGGCCACACACCCCTGTGACCCAGTGTTGAGGAGGGACAGAGACAAGAGAATCCCCGGGACTCACTGGTCAACTAAGCTGGCTGAAAAATGACAGCTGAGGGCTCCTCTGTCCTCCTCATGCTTCTAGGTGGTGGGGCACATACATGCCCACACACCATACAAGCACCATGTTCAGCATACAGAGAGAGAAAGAGAGAGAACTGTTTTCTAAAGCCAGAACTGGAATGTAGGATAAAGTCTCTAAGAGTGTTGATGATATGTTACAATGACTAAAAAGGACTATCTGTTGATTTTAACTGTTTATCGAGTAAGCCTCCATGAACTTGAAGCTGAGTGGGCGAGCTGAACCACGTGATGTTTCCATATCCTTCCTTAAAGAGCGCCCAGTGAGTGGTGTGATGACCTCTGGTGCCCTAGGAATCGTGAAAGACAGTGCAGCTTCTTGTGCAGTGCCACGTTAAAGTGTCCAGTTCGCAGAGGGTTCTCGCCATGGCCATTCTGTTTCTCAGGGTATAAATTTATCATCTTTTTAAAAATTATTTATTTGCAAGGAGAGGAGAGAGAAATGGGCACAGCAGGGCCCCCTGCCACTGCAAATGAACTCCAGTGCATGCACTACTTTGTGCATCTGGCTTTATGTGGATCCTGGGGAATAGAACCCAGGCCATCAGGCTTTCTAAGCAAGTGCCTTTAACCACTAGGTCATCTCTCCAGCCCATAAATTGATTTTCTGCAGCATTTCCTCTTCTTACTTTCTGTGTGTATTAGTTCATAGGTTCCCCTCACTTATAAGACTCCACTCCCCCACCCAGAAAAAATAGAGAATCTAAACTTATCGCCAAGCTTAGCTGAAGGGAACTATCTATGACAAAAGTCGTGCCTAAGAAGCCATCCACCTGAAGCTCTGCCATGCAGACCCTTCTGCGTGTGGTCAGATCACTCTGTCACTGGAAGTATCACCTCAGGGAGTATCTTGTCTCTGACTAAATGCCACACTTATACAGGAAAGATATCCTTTTTGTTTGTTTATCCCTGGACTGCTCACAATATGTATGAGAACAGATTATGGATGTTATAAATATTATTTGAAAAGACAAAGACTATCATCTGCAAGGTGTGACATGTGAGCTTAAACTATGTCTATATTTAAAATTGTTCTTTTTAAATCTTGATGATTCTAGAGAAGACATTTACATAATTAAATAGGTGAATCCACCATTCATGAAATATTTAGTAAATATCTACTGTGGGTCCAACACTATGCGAGGTGCTAAAAATAGCATTACAAGCCATGCACACACGTCTCCTTAGAGTCTAGAACTGTCTGAAGGCAGCTTCTGTTGTCATGAGCTCTGAGCATGAACACATGTTAATGGAATGACTCCACGTATCAGCAGCCTCAGAAGTGTACAATCCGGATCTTAAAATAGAAGAGTTCAGGAAGTTGCATGCATAATTATACAAATCTGAAATTAACTTTTAAACACTGTGAACGGAGTCAAGCAATTAAATCATAAGCAAATCTTAGAGGAAAACTAACAGAATAGAAACCCATGGCATTCTGTTCATGTGTGCCTTCTGTTTCAGGTCAGATTAGTGGTCATTCTACTGTTTAAAGCAAAAAAAAAGGGGGGGAATGAATGAAGAAAGGAGGAAGGAAGAAGGAAAGAAAGAAGAGAAGGGAGGAGAAAGAAAACTTCTGCCATCGAATCACTGTTGGGTTCATAATTCCTATCTCATCATTTCCCATCTGAATTTACAGTCTTAGGTATGGTGTCCACCTCTAATCTTAGCACTACAATTCCAGCTTCTAAAACGAGAGACATAGTCACGTGATTCTCTTACTTTAAAATCGCCAAGGCAACATCTGGATTCATCATAACACAGCACACAAAACCCTTCCCCACAATGTCATCCTACCCCTTCCCCAGTTCTCCAGGTCTAATTAACTCACTCCTTGGTCTTTGACCAGTGCATTCATTTGGTCGAAACACACTTAGAAAACTCTTGTGGAAAACCTTTTGCTGGACACTGAGAATGTGACCTCATAGTCCAGTGGTCAGGACTGGCAATGGTCATATGGACAAGCAGTCACTGAACAGCAGTGACAAGAGCTGCTGATCCAGTCGCTTGCTCATTTTCTTGTGTTCCTCAGTAAGGAGGCAATGGGACCACGTGGATTAGACAGTTTATTATTGAGACTGACAGCCAAAGCCAGATCAGCATAGTATGTCCTCCACCCCAACCTATATTCTGACAGGAAGACACTAAGCTGGAGGGATGAGGAGACAGACGGCGTGAGTGGAAGGTTACGATGTCACGGAGGAGCCACGTCAAAACCACAGACAAGTAGTTTGATAGACGACAGAAGCCTAGAGCTGTGTGCTAATGGGAAGGAAGCAAGACCTGACGTAAGAAGCCCTGTGTCCAGCTGAAACCAGGGAGACGAGTGAGGGCCTGCCTCATGGTGGTCTCCAGAAGACCCCTCCTCCAGGCTCATGGACCCCCACTCTGGGAGAGTCATGGGGTTCCATACCAGTCTCAGGGCAGGTTCTAGGTGAGCCTTGTCTACTTGGTCTATGGAGAAATATGCCATGTTGCCAGGGCACCCTGCCTGAGCCAGTCCCCTACACAAGTAAAGAAAGTTGTGAGCTGGAGGCCCTGGTGCATCCATTTACCGGTCTCTCTCTCTCTCTTTCTCTGTCTCTCTCTCTCTGTCTCTATCTCTCTCTCTCTCTCTTTGCAAATAAATAAATAAATAACTGGGAAAAAAGGAAGCTGTGGCACATGCAGTGAGAGAAATGCTCAGAAGACCGCAGGAGCACATGGGAGGGTTCCTGGCATACTGCATCTACTTAGAGGTCTCTCCCTCACAAAGGTTCGTCCATCTCAAGCCCAGGATGGAAAGTCCCCACCACTGGGAGTTGAGCAGGTTGCTAGCCTTGGGGCATGATGGGACTATGGAAGCCCTCACTCTCAAGGCCCTGGGGCATGATGGGATTATGGAAGCCCTCACTCTCAAATTGAAAGCACCACTAACCCAGGATTCTCTCAAGTCTCCCTTGTTCTGTCAGACAAGTCTTGAAGAAAACCTATATTTCTGGATGACCAAAGACAAGCGTGGGGCAGAGGGCAAAATCTGTGCCAGGCCATTCACAGTGTTTTGCTAGTGCCCTGGGCTCCACACACACTTCTAGGGAGTGGGCCAAACCTGCAGTGAGTTGAGGACTGGTTGTCAGACCTGCCCATCCAGGTTCCTGATGCAAAATTGTCTTTTAAACACAACATGTTAAAGTCAGATGTCAGCAAACAGTACTACAAGCAGAACACAGAGAGAGAAAATTTCTAACTCAGGCAGAACTGGACCATTGGGCATGCTGAAGGAAACCACATTCACCAATAAGAGGCTGCTTCACCTGGCTCAGAATAAAGGGACAGGCCTCCTGTTTACTCCTTCTGAGTGTTAGAAGTGAATGGTGAGCCTGAGAACAACCACACAGTCCAATGGGCTGGAAAGGCAGTCTTGACTTCTGCAGAAGGGTGCGTAGCTTTTTAAAAATATTTTATTTATTCATTTTCAAGCAGAGAGAGAGAAAGAATGCACCAGGGCCACCACCTTGTGGGTCTGGCTTATGTGGGATCTGGGGAATTGAACCTGGGGCCTTAAGCACTGGAGGCAAGTGCCTTAACCGCTGAGCCATCTCTCCAGCCTGGGTGCGTAGCTTTTAAAGAGTTCAGGCAAGCAAGCATACCAGCTGGAAGTCCTTTGGGGTTGTTATATACCCTAATGTCCTGGGTGTTCTTCTAGGTCAGAGTTTGACCTCACAGACTCACATGATTGGCAAAAACATAAAAATGGCATCCTTTTAGGGGAAAACTAAAGGAATGGAAGATTTAGGAGCCTTTTACCAAATGCAGAAATAGAAGCTTTGGTTCCAAGGATTATTGACTCTTCTTGTCTCAAGTGCTGTTAACTCTTCCCCCCACACACACCTAGCTAGGGTCTCGTTCTAGCCCAGACTGACCTGGAATTCACTCTGTAGTCGCAGGCTGGCCTTGAATTCATGGGGATCCTCCTACCTCAGCCTCGTGAGTACTGAGAACTGCTGGCTGACTCAGGAACAGGGACTTCCTTCCAGAATTGTCCCTCCATCTTTTAAACCCTTTAGCAGAAAAGACAGCATGGTTCTTTCCCTCGTAGCCCTTCGCATGGGCAGAAGCACAGGAGAGGAGAGAAATGTCTAGCAGCTACAGGCCCAGATGATCCACTGGATGTTCAGAGTATTAAGGAATAGTTTTATAGAATCAATGATTCCAGGGAAGCTTCTAGCAGATAAGCTCGTCAAGGAAGAAGCAACCATGATAGGGTGAAGATCTGGGTGATACCATGACTGAGACAGACCTCAGAAATCATTTCTACCAGTTCCAAGAGATCAGATAATCGTTGTTGGGAAGTGGAGCCAGCCATGTCCTTCCATCCACCATATATATAATTTATTTATGCAAGCAGAGAGAATGGGCACGCTGCTGCAAATGAACTCCAGATGCACGCTCCACTTTGTGCATCTGGCTTTACGTGGGGACTGGGAATCAAACCTCAGTCATTAGGCTTTGCAGGAAAGTGCCTCAACCACTAAGCCAGCCTTTTCATGCATCTTTTAAGGAAAGATCAATGGCTATAGATGCTTAGCGAAATGGGGAACATTCCCACACAGCCAGAAAAACAGCACAGGGAAGGATGAAAGCACAGATTCTGGGATCCAGCATGGAGCCATCCCGGGACTATCAGATCCATCCTCCTCCTGCAGGCATAGCCAGAAGCTCTGCCAATACTTCAAATGCCTCCCAAGTGGTCCTCTGGCCAGGGTGAGCACTGTCCTTACCCACTGGGATCACCCCAACCCATACCCAACGTTTCACCCGGTGGAATCACCTGTCACAAAGGTCACAGGCCATCTGTGGTCCTCACTCAGGACCCTCAGAGGAGAGGAGCTCGTGTTAGAAACAGCAGCTCCAAGCACGATGTCATCAACAAGGGGACACTTGGAAGAAAGGACACTTGAAAATCCAAGGAACTCAATCTTGGTATTAAATACATGTTTTTTCCCTTGTGGTTTCTACAGTGGCTGAATGTGTTCAGATGTGGGCAGTGGGGGAGGGAGAGCCATGCTGCCCACACAGGTCTAGAGGCCAGCACAGTGGAAACTCCACAGCCTAGCTGGTTACTACTATAACATTAGTGGGGAGATGTCGTGCCTGTTCCCCCTGGAGCCTGTGTGGGGAACAAGCCAATAAATGGACTAGAAAAATCCAATAGTTGCCATAGCAATATGTTCATTTTGTATCATTTTGGTTGGAAGGCAAAGATCAAAAACCTTTTGGCCATTAAAACAAAAAGTCCCCACGACTCGTTTGGCCACTTTCTCCCATCATTGTTCTTTCCTTTGTGCTTCTCGTAGTTTATGTCTGGGCTTATTGTTTCCCATAAAACATCCCTTCACTTAGAGGCCAGGCTCCACCTCAGACGGTGTAGACACTGCAGTGCGTAAGGCAGGTAAAGTGTCTTTCCCCATGGAGCTCACATCTGTCCTGCTGTTTTCTAATCCTTCTCCTCTGTCCCAGCCAAGCTCGGGTCCTCCGAAGAGCCCCTTGAAAGTCAGGACCCTCACTTCCTTTCTTACTTTAATTTATACTTGGGTTATAGTAGGAAAAGCAAAACAATAGAATGCAATTTTCGCTTGTGTAACAATGAGATAAAAAGTTTGACATCACACGTGTTTGCATCAAGGTCATATTACAGGGGGAGGGTGTACACATAATTGTATCAAAGGTGTTCAAGCTTAGAATGTAGAAGACTTGCTCAGTTCAGCTGTGGCTTAACTTCAAAGTAGAGCATTGGAGATATTTTTCTCCCTAATTTATAATACTATTAGGCATAATCAAGTTCTTTCGATTTATACCCCCCTTGATTATTGCATCTTTTAATCACTCAATCTGAATTTTGTGACATTACTTTCACTCAAAAGACTCACCCCCCCATATCTCACCCACCATTAATAAGGGGCTGGAGATATGGCTCAGTAGTTAAAGGTACATTCTTGCAAAGCCTGATGACCTAGGTTCGATTCCCCAGTAGCCACGTAAAGCCAGATGCACAACGCGGCACAAGTGTTTGGAATTTGTTTGTAGTGGCAGGAGGCCCTGGCATGCCCATTCTCTCTCTCATTCTCTCTCTCTCTCTCTCTCTCTCTCTCTCTCTCTCTCTCTCTCTCTCTCTCTCTTTCTTATCTCTTGCAAATAAATAAAATCTTTTAGGAAAAAAGAGCAATTTAACTACCTGGTAAATTCCTCCTTGTCAACACCTAAACATACTGAACTGAATAGTTCATTAAATTTGGAATGTTTTTATTGTTTTTGAGTCAGATTCTCATATAGTTTAAACTTGGAATGTTTTTATTGTTTTTGAGTCAGGTTCTCTTAAGGCCAATTAATGTAATACACTTTATTAATAGAATGAAAGACAAAAATATGATTTAAATTGACAGAGAATATATTTGACAAAACTTAACACCTGTTCATGATTTTTAAAGAATTCAACAAACTGGCAATGGTGGAAAGATGCTTCCACAACCCTATAGAAAGCACGTAATTACCCACATATAATAGTAAAACTTTGAATGCTAAAGCCAAAATGGTAATAATGTCTGTTCTCACCAATTCTACCTTCTATTTTACTAGAAATCCCGACCAGCGCAATTAAGCAAGAAAAAAAGAACTTAATGGTTTCACTAAAATAGAAGCAACACTCTCTTTTTTGTTTTGTTTTGTCTTGTCTTGTCTTGTTTTCCGTGGATGATTCAATATTGAATTTAAAAATTCTTCAAAATTATCTTTTTAAAATCTACTGAAATTCAAATCTCCTGGGGTTGCCATGTGTTCCAGGTCAGCCTGGGCTAGAGTGAGACTGTGCATCAAAAAAGAAAAGAAAAGAAAAAATTTAATCTAAGGACGTAGCAATAGGACACAGGAAGGAAAGAGAGGTAATGTTAACCTTACAAATGTCAGCAGAGATGTGAAGAAAGGAGAACCCTGGGCAGAATGGGATTGCCACTTTGGAAAGCACCATTGGCACTTGTTCCTTTTTCAAATTCAACAGAAATCTGCTCAAGTCCTCAATAACTCTATTACCTAGACATGTACCAAAGTGAAATCAAAATGAATGGGCACACAACACTTCTTACATGAATGCCCCTTATATAGCATGTGTATAACAGATAAAGACTAAAGAAAAAAAATTATTCTTTGATCTATGAATGGATAAGTAAACTGTGATATATCCATAGAATGAAATGCTACTCAAAATGAAAACGAATGAATTACTTGTAAATGTAGGAACATGGATGAATCTTCCAGTAGACAGGTCCAACATTGCTGGGACAGACACCCAACTAAACAGAGTTTATGGGAGGAAGGGATTTGCAAGTTTACAAATCCAGGGGAAGTTCTTAATGGTGGACAAAACTGGCTCCCACTCATAAATCCAAGCAGAGAGAGAAACCACAGCAGTCAGCAATACCAGAAAGCAGCAAGTCCACACCTGCAGCAAACAGGACCCCAAAGCTTGGACTTCTCTCCACACCTTTGGGCTGGAATACAGATCCACCCTCAGTGACGCACCCCTCCAGCAGGCTGATGGAGACGTAAGCAGGAATTTTAACCTTAATTTAAAAAAATTCCTGAGGCAATGGGGGGGGAACATACATTCAAACTACCACAGACCTCAAAAACATTAAGCTGAGTGGGGGGAAATACAGACACAAATGACAACAAGAGAAGGATTTAACTGAGTAAGGCAGCTACAGAGAAACTGAAAACACCATCAAGGCCCTCTGAAGTAAGCGTGGACTCTTTCCCAGGGAATAGGGTTTTAGGGATAACAATGGCAAAACAGGGGCAAAAAAAAAAAAAGGTGAGAACATGCAATTTGCTGGAATTTCCATCCATTCATTATGGTGAGAGCATAGACTCTGGTGTTCATTGCCAGTTCATGAGTGCTGATGCTGAGAAGTGAGTTCTCAAGTGGGTGCTGTATATAATATGTAATTAAAGGAACAGATCACTTGGGGTCAAGGGCCTAAGAGGGCTCAGAGGAAGGGATGGAGTAAAGGAGGGCTGGGAGGAGGGTTAGTCAAAATTTAAGAGGTTTAGAACAAGCCAAATGAAAACCTACTCTGTTGGATACTAGCACACCCAGTGGCCATAGATTATTACTAGAAAAACTTCAGTGCCAAGGATGGGATATCTTCCAGTGAATTGTTGGCCAGGGATGTTCCTGATCCCCCCAAAACATTACAGACCATTGCCAATGCTCTTGGTTACCCACCAGAATGAGATGGTAAGACCCTATTGCTGAAGACTCCACATGTGCTTGGGTGCAGGTCACTGAAAAATCAAGCTGGAGCTGAGCTGGAAACCTCCTCCCTGTTAATCAGCTGACAGACAGCTCAAAAAAGTTATGCTGCATGCAGCCCTATGGTGGAAAGAAGTCATCAATGGTGGTGAATAGCAGTGGACCTTGCAAGCCTTAAGACTGGCCAGCCAGGCCAAATGGGCCAACTGGGGCCATAGTGACAGGTCTATTGTGGGGAAACCAACTGCTCTCTAATTGACTGGAGGCCTGCTCCATGGGAGGGAATACACGCCTGGTACTGAAGACCCAGTGAAAATCCTATAGTGGGGGAAGTCATGAGCCCTAGGGGAGTAATACCTGTGTTTGTCTGGCTAAATACATATGTTATGCCAACCAAACTGCCTTATAAGCACTTTTTAAAATATGAGCATACCCACATAATAATGCTACTCTCACTTCTGGCTAGAGAAGCTTCTCTTTTTCAGATGGTGGTGACCACTGAGATAACTCAAAAGACACACCCTAGTGCTGAGAAGAAGTGACAGTGGAGTGTTCAGCACTGAGACATCTCTATCACACTTCCCGAGGCTCATGGTCTATTGTGGAAGAGGTGGAGAAAAGATTGTAAGAGCCAAAGGAAGGGTAAGATTGCTTAAAAGGCAAACTTCCAGACACAAAATGGCCTTGATATTCATGACTTCCCAGTGCCTGATAATACCTACATATAATGGGAGGAAAAGATGATGACACCGAGACAAAACAGAGACTAATTGAGAGGAGGAAGAGATATGAGGGAGGGGGAGGGAATCATAATGGTTTGTGGTCTATAATTATGGAAGCCATCAATAAAAAGTGTTTTTTTAATGGTAGAAGCAAGATTCAAATGAAGTCTTGACTCCAGGCTCTTGCTTTCACCCTGTACACATAGTGCCCATCTCCAGTGACACACCTCCTCCAACAAGGCTCCCCCAGCTGAGGATTAAGTATGAGGCTGAATCACAAACAACACATGAGGCCATGCTCGACACTTCACATTCAAACCACCATACATAGGTAAGATGAGAAGAAGAAAAAAAAAACCCTTCTACAGCTCTGATTGCCAGGAAATCGAGGTGCTTGTCTCCTATGCGTTCTGATTGAAAATTCGCCTGAATGACCTTCCATGAACTGTTTATCTTATGTACTTATTTAACTAACATTCAGACTGACAAGACTTCTGTTTCTAGGCCTTCCTTTTATACTTTCAAGTGGGGACGATCACACTGAAGCTCAGCTACCACAAACTTTGCATGCTTTGATTTTGCACATCAGCTGAAGGTTAGAATTCTAGCTTGTGTCCTCAGTCATTCGGGGGTTTTTAGATCTTTGAACGTGACTTCAAACCCTGCCAGACACAACCCAAACACACACTTGCTTATGTATCTGTACAAATACGTAAAAGAAATGGGTATGTCAACTTTCAACAGATACAGCCTAATTGAAGCTCTAACTACTGTCAGGGAACAAAGGCAGCCCAGGCTAACGAAGTGTGTGCTTTGTTCAAGGGTAAGAAGACATTCAGGAAGATGAGGACTAGATAAGCATGCGACACGCAGAAATAAACCAAACATTTCAACGGCTGCAGCAATCCACACCAACCCATCTCTGCTGTACTAATAATGGCGTCTGACTCCATTAAATATTGAATCATCCACACTGCTTTAAAAAATACTCATTTGAGGGACCTGGGGATAGAGCTGAGTTGGTAGCATGCTTGCCTAGCATGCACAAAGCCCTGGATTTGATCTCCAGCACCACATAAATCCAGGCATGGTGGTATACATCTATAATCCCAGCATTCTAGAGGGAGAGGCAGGAGGGTAAGGGAGTGCCAAATCATCTCTGGCTATGTGTGAGTTTGAGACCAGCCTAGGCAAAGTGAGGCCCTATCTCAGCAGACAAACAGAACACAAAACAAAACACTCACTCTTGTTTCAAGGACAACCATCAGTTTTCAAAATAAAAAGAATACTACAAGTATGCTATTTTTACCACTTTCACACATATTATCATTTTACTTTCACACATACTATTATTTTATCATACTATACATTGTATCATACTATACATTATTATCATACTATACATTTTATCTCCATGATGTTCCCCCACAAGGTGCCCTGGATTCACTGATGAAGAAACTGAGACAAGCCACTTTACTTACATGGGGTCCTCATTCAGAACGTGCTCAGACTCTAAGCTGTCTCCAGACTCAGGGCACCTTAACCCCAAGAGCAGGGAGACATCTACATTGCTCTGTAGCATACAGCTGCAGAGCTGGTTAGTAAACACCTGCTCACATGACGCGTACCATTGTGCCATAAGTGATCTTTAGTAGGGAAGGTAATCCCTTCTAATTGTGCAGATTTCAGGAGTAACGGAAGTTGAGATTGAAACAAAAACAACCAGTCAGCTTTCCAACACTATGGGGACTCTTCAGAACTCTAAATCTTCAGGGAATATACTGCTTTGACTATCCATGTGTTAGACTCAACCTGGATCTACTCTGGCCACCTGGCTGCCTGGTCCCACAAGCTGATGGATCATTAAATGCCAACAACTCACCAAGGGTAAGAAGTTCAAAGTCCAATGGAGGTACTATGATTTTCACATAATTAGTATATTTAGTTCCTGCCCCCTCCCTCCCCGTTCTTTCACAGGCTTTCTTAGGTCCAGTTATTTTGTCTCTCCATTCCGATCTCTCTCTTTTCTGAATGTTTTTCCTCCTGCTGGGTCACTCTGGAAATATTGTAATAGGTGTGATGACAGCTTTTTTTCCCATGATGTTTCACCAAAACAAAAAGACATATAGTCACTGAGAACAACACACAATCAACTTGACTGGAATGACGCTGGCGAATCATTCACGCCCAAAAGTCAGAATTATTGAGTTTAACAAAAATAAGATCAAAAGTGGTAGGGCGTGATTTAAGACCCACATCACAGCTATGCAGAATCAAGAAGGGCCGAACCTGAGGTAGGTAGAATCCTGAGCCGGGCCTGTGTCCTGGCTGCTGAATGCTGTGAGTCACAATGGTAGGTGATGAAGTGAGCCCAACTCTGTCCTATCCAGACCTGTGTCCTGGCTGCCGAATGCTGTGTCTAGAAGGTACTTACGCTTCCAGTCTCCTTCCCTCACTCACAGCCTCCAACCAAACCCTATTTGTTCTGGGCCCTGTTCACTTAAGGAGTTCTCTAACAGAACTTAAACTTTTACCACTTAGGGCTCCTTTCCACTTAATACATTTTTAATTAGTTTTTTTGTTCTGTGTATGTATGTATGTACGTACGTATACATGTGTGATAAGTGTGTGTGTGTGTGTGCGCGTGTATGTGCGTGTAGCCATATGCATACCATATCATGCATCAGGAGGTCGCAGGAAATCTTCTGGGTTGGTCCTCGCCTTCTACCTTGTTTGAGGCAGGATCTCTTGTTCTTGTTATTCACAGTGAGGTGTTCCTCATGCTAACTGGCCGGTGAGATTCCAGAAAATTCTCCTGTCAATCTCATCATCTGTGTGCTGGAATTACGGAAGCCCACCAAGGCTTCTGGCTTTTATATGGGGTCTGTGATTCCAAACTCAGGTGCACAGACTTGCACTGAGCTATCTCCCTAGTCCCTCACTCAAGAAATTGTTAGGCAACCTCAAATATATGCACATAAAGAAATTTTTACCAAAAAAAAAATAAAGTCATGTTGCAATTTAAAAAAAAAAAAGAAATTTTTAAAGTCAAAGGAAAATTTGCATACTGATGAGACGTGCATGACTATTTTTACATAAAGAATTAAATCTTGGCTGGCTATTCGATACAGCACAATTTAGAGTATCTTTAACATTTTTCAACGTTGATCAATATTTTTTGTTTTAAAATCATCAACACTGACAAATTCACAGAACTATGTTTCGGGACATTTTAGAAATTGTTTGAAATTTTATCTTTATCCCAAGCTGAATTTCATTTAATGATTTTTAATAAAACAAGTCATTAACTCAAACAACAATTTTTAAAATCAAACATTCTGATACGATAAAATCTAAAGATATATTAATTTAATACATATATGCTAAGGAATGACAGCAGGGAAGTGTTGAAAGCCTTTGTTGTCTGAAATTAAACCATTACATGTTCAAGAGCAGGAAACTGTGTACAGAGTAAAAATGCAATTCATAGCATAGAGTAATCTCAAATATAAGCCTGGGCGTGTCAGATGCCCTTTATTGGCTGAGAGTAGGCACAGTTCACATGTTGTATGTTCACAACCAAGTCTGTAGTGAGGTCACACAATGTCACATGGGTGGAAACTGCCACAAAAACCTCAGATTCATTATGCACTTGATTGCAAATTAATCTTTGGTTGTGGTATGTCCAGAAACTTTTTACCTTTGCCAGATTTTTCACCACTTCTACTTACACGACCCATGACCTACAGTTTAACAAGCTGGTTTCTTGACTACTTAACCTGAAAAATACTAAGGCTACAGGGTATGCAGTGGCTAAATT
The DNA here is from genome assembly GCA_004024765.1 of Zapus hudsonius. Classification (NCBI taxonomy): domain Eukaryota; kingdom Metazoa; phylum Chordata; class Mammalia; order Rodentia; family Dipodidae; genus Zapus; species Zapus hudsonius. The sequence goes on along the minus strand of PVHP010002757.1, from coordinate 68,194 downwards.
TAATCCCCTAAACTGGATAACACATATGCATTTTAACAAAGTTTTCAAAAATCTATAATGTAACTCAAGGGCATGAATTTAAAGGTAAAAATATTTGTTCCCTTCACAGATAGTGTTTACTATTTCAGATCCCAACATCTAGCTTTGTTATTAATTAGATTATTGACAATTTAGACCTTTTTAAAACTTTTTATTGGTAACTTCCATAAATATAGACAATATACTATGATCAGAAGAAGCCCCTCCTACCACCCCTTTAAGACAAGTTCTAAAGCGGAAAATGTGATAGAAAACAACATCCAAGACAGGAGCCAGCAGAAACACGGAGATGTTTTTCTGTCACTGAGATCTCAAGGGCTGAAGTGGAATTGACTTTGTTAGGGCAGAACTGTGTGCTCAAAGGAAAGTGTCTCTGAGCTCCAAGTGACGAGCCACCATGGGCCACTGCCTGGCAGGAACTGTTGACATCAGTCACTCTCAGCCTGTCACTCTGCTTCAGCTTGGTCATGCAGAGTATCCCAAAGGAGTAAGCATATAAGGGAATAACAAACGGCCTCAGCCAACCACTCCTAATTAATATCAGAAGATACTAAGCCATTGGCCAATCCTCAACACATCATATAACCAAGAAGAGGCATTTGGGGACCAGCAAACAAAATAACAGGAATCTTATTTTTTAAACTGCCAATGTCCCGGTATGTTTAAAGCAAAAAAAGACACCAGACAAAAATATCAAACTTCCCAAGCTACAGAAACTGTTGACATTAGTTTAACATTCCCTTAAAATGAGCTTAACATTCTCATAAATATTCAGATAGAAGTTACTCATTTTCTTATTAAACGAAACAGTCAATGTCTGGGGAGATGCCTCAGTAGTTTGCCGCACAAATTTGAGGGCCTGAATTCGGATCCCTTGATCTATATAAACAAGCTGAGCTTTGGGGCGTGTGCCTGCAACCCCAGAACTGGGGAGGTGCTGGCTAGCTACTCTAGCTGAATCAATGAGCTCCAGGCTCCATGAAAGACCCTGTCTCAAAAAACAAGGTGGAGGGTGACAAAATGAGACAAATAATATTGGTCACTGACCTCTATATGTATGCACCAACACACGCATGTGCACCTACCCACACATGTGCATCCATACATATTAACATGTGAACGCACAATGCATGCCTACCACACATACATACACTAAAAAGTACACATTAAGTTTCCCACTGAACTGAGCACAGGGTTATGTTATCTAATGAGCAGGGACTGCCACCATTCAACACCCAGCATGGTCGTAAACCTCCAAGTCGATGACATGGGCCCACTATAGAAATACCTGTTGGATAAAGTAAATAAATTCTAAAAGTATTTTACAGATAGAACTGGGAAAACTGGATCACTGACATTGAAGTCAGTGACAAGACACTTCAAAGAATTTACTCTGAGGACTGGAAAGCAGACTGAACAGCAAGCTTTCTATTCAAGACAGGAGGTCAGAGGAACAGAAGCCCTGTCCTAACCCAAGACAACTTTTTCCACGAGTAAATGGGATTTCAAAAATTGATAAGAATGGTGTGGCCAAGATATGTGGCTGGGCTGGGGCTAAGAAGAGGCTACAGGTGAGTTCATCCAAAATCCTTGTGCTAGCCACTTCTCTCTGAACACACCTGACCACGTACCTGCTGCTACATCCAGAGATCTGCAGGTGAGCCAGACAATGATACTGAAGTCCCCAGGATTTCCACAAGTACACTATCAAATGACCCACTAACCTACAGCATGCATTGGACAAATCAGCTGACTTCCTTCTCCATTCGAAGCACATGCTAAGTACCACAGAAGAAAGAAAACAAAGAAAGGGTCAGTCCCTTCTCTAGCATTAATAATAAGGACGACATGCATTGCAACAATACACTTGAAACATAGCTACATATCTGAAGGAGATGAAACGTTTTCAAAGTTCAAAGCATGTTCAGACTTGGGTAACTCAGATCTCGTGCTCAGAAATTACAGGTCTCTCCTTTGAATGTACAGTGCACTTTGGTCATTAGGTTTCACTGCGTTGCATGAGTGTGGAAGACAAAGCTCACTGAAAATGTCGTATCTTCCAAATAGATTGCCACACTTCTCAGGAATTCAATGTCACCACCAAAATGCTCACCAAGGACAGTGAACATAGGCTCTCAACCAACACTTTCGAGAAGAGATAGGAATCCTTACTCTTACAGTGGTTTGGGTGGCAAAGTATTTTGTCTCTACCTCCTGCTGGGGATTTCATTGAGGGCAAGAACTGTGTCTTCCTGATCTTCCTAACTCTCCACCCCAAGTCCCAGACAGTTTGGTATATAATCAGTGCTCTATGTGCTTGTGGAATGAATAAATACTTAGAGGGAAATTTTCTAAAAGAAGTACAATGATATCTTACATAGGCAAAGGTTTATAAAGTTTTCTTCCCTTGCAATCCTTATACCTATGGTGTGGAAGGTGTCATTATGATCTCCTTTAACTACCTTAGGACTATGGAGTTCCACTGAGACCCAGGTACAGGTGACCAATGTTCATAGGTCAGTCACTTTTGTAATTTGGATATATACCCCCCCCCATAGACTCAGGTGTTTTATTAAAGCTCATAAGTTGGGTATCCAACCACCTGACTGGAGAAGGTGTCACTGGGGTGTGGATCCTAGGGTCCAACCCAAAAGTGTATTTGGGGGCAGATCGGAATTCCAGCCTAAAGGTGTGCAGAGAGGTTTGAGCTCTGCATGAGCCCCACTGTTTGCTGCTTCTGATGTTTGCTGTCTTGTGGCTTGGATTTATGAATGGGAGACAGCTTCTCCCACCATTATGGAATTTCCCCCTGGATCTGTAAGCTTGAAATAAATCCTTGCTCTTAGAAGCTGTGTCTGGGTTGGGTGCTCATTCCAGCAATGTGAAGCTGTCTACGGCAGTCACCAAACTGCTTAAATGTATTGGGACCTGCTGTGTGTTTTGGGGTCAACATGAAGTGCTCCTCCATTTTACCACAGAAAGCTTTTAATCTCATGGTGAAATCACTTGGTTAGGCCTTTGGCTTCAATTCACAGCTTGGCATCATGAAGAGTAATAGGTGACATGGAAAGTCTCTAAAGTCTTCTTCGATCTACTATGGTGACATATTGATTCAGGTCACACATCCAAGACCAACTAGTCCTGATGGCCTTAGGGGGCTAATCTTGGTTTGGATATTAGAACGAGTTACTTCTGTGAGGGGAAAGTTAGATGTGTTCAAGTGAGTCATGGCAGAAGAGAATGCCTTAATAAATTTCATGAGACAAATTTAAGTTTCTGTGGGAGCTGGGTACATGTAGTCTAGATCTACAACCAAACCCAGGCCAAAGCCAGCAGGGTGATGGTCTTCAGAAAGATCAATAAATTGTCTGAAACAGGCATTTAAGATATCCGTGACAAGCCAGGCATGCTGGCACACACCTTTAATCCCAGCACTCGGGAGGCAGAGGTAGAAGGACCACTGTGAGTTCAAGGCTACCCTGAGACTACATAGTGAATTCCAGGTCAGCCTGGGCTAGAGCAAGACCTTACCTCAAACAACCAAACAGAAAAAGATATCTATGACATCAGGTTCTACAGGTCTTAAAAAAATTCCCAGTGACTCCCAGAATCCACCATGCCTGCAAAGTAAACTGCAGTTTCCACCCAAACTCAACCACTCTAACCCTGTTCGGCCATCAATAGACCTAAGCTGCTTTTTAATGCATGCCTTTTACTGGCCTTGTCTCCTCTCAGCAGCCAGAAGTTGGGATATTTTTTTTTTAATAGGGAATAAGATTCAAAGAGCCTGCCCTGGAGCAATCCCATATTGCACTTCTCTGTCGGAATTCTAATGGCAAATTCGAAATACATAAGAGACCATCTCCAGCTGTAAAAGTGAAGAGCTTCCGGGGGTCTGTCGAGTTCTCTGACCCCAGACCTATTTTTCTATTTTGATCTTGGGGACCGTGCCTCATGACTTTCAGAACCCTCAAGTTATCCCCGGGGTTACAGAGCACTGGCTTAACCAGTCATAACAAAACTTAAAACAGGCCAGTAAGGATCAAACCAGTATATTAGCCAAGGGACCAGCCCCCTGAGGACCTCAGTAAGCTGTATTGTGCAAGTGGCTAAGTTCTTTTCATAAGAACAAAACACACACAAAAAACCCCTCCACACTGAAGGCTTTTAGGTGCATACATCTGAATAACCATTTTAGCAATAGTCCTCATTTTGATATGTCTGATTGAAGTAGAGAGGAACACAGCAATCGGAATGTCATTGATTTGCGTATTTAAAGCTGACTAGAGCTTCCTTGTTCCACTCTTTCCTAGGATAATATTAAAGTGATTTTCCCATATTCAGACAGGGAGCATAGATGAGAGAATGTTAGTTAAAAAATAGAAAGAAAGAAAGAAAGAAAAACCAGCGTCTGGATTAAGACTAACATATCCCAGAGAGGTTCTGTCAATGGACTGACACTTCCTTTCCTTCATTGTCTGTCTTACCCCAAGTAGAAGGCTCACGACTGGGGTGATCACATGAAGGCGGGAAAAACACAACTGTCAAACTCCAAAGACAAAGCTGGCTCTTAACAATACCATTCCTTAAATCCAGACATTAGAGCCAGAGGAATGAGAAAAAAGCAACTCGCTCATGGATAGCTTACTCAGAAGATTATGCTAATCTTCATTTCATTGTCCTCTGCAAAATGTTTTCATATCAGGCCTTTTATCTAGGGAAGAAGAGATGCCCAGCCCCTCCACTCAGTAACAGCCAGCACTTTCTGTGTGGTTTCTGCGTAATTAACACCAGCACTGGACCTTTTCATTCCTGCTCCTCAAGCTTAGGGCCTTTTGAGGGTGTCCACAGGGGAGCAGCCCTCACCCTTTGCCTGTGGCCCGGGAGCTCCAGCTTATTAGATCTGTGTGCCATCTGTTAATGGCAGAGGGAGGGAAACCTGAGCTAATTTTTCCTTGGCTGTCGGAGGCTCCCAGAGAACAAATTCCCCAGTGCCAAATGAACACCCGATTCCTTTACAAAGCAAAAATTAAGAACTCAGGCCAACCATTTCGTTTTCCACATCGACTTTTTACAATTTCATTTTTCAGTTTTCATTGGGAACTCAAGCCCTTGCTGAGGTGATAACTTGAATGGACCAAAGGGCCACTTTCTTAAGGATTGAACTTCAGCATTGTGTCACAGATGGGCTCTATTGAAGCTCCTGGCTGACCAGAGGCTGTAAGCAACCTCCTCAGGAACATAAGATGTGAGCCTGTATTTTCTTCTCGAATTGATTTCCCTGGTTTTTGTTGGTTTAGGTCAAACTAATAGGAATATCATAACCGCAAGCTTCATTATCAAGAAAGTCGTGTGAAAACGTCAAAGAGAGGCAGTCATCCATAACGCTTTTGGTTTGTCATACTCGGTGGTGTGAGAATTTAGTCATTAGAAGTTTCCCATCATTTACGAGAGAAGGTTAATATATAAAAACACATTTTTTCCTGTGCCTGGATGCCACCTATCTGGTAATGAAGGAGCATTGCCCCCATTCCACCGTTCTCCCAAAAACTTTGATTGCACTTATGAGACTATTCATTTCTACCTCAAACTTGGTTGTGTGTGTGTGTGTGTATGTGTGTGTGTGTGTGTGTGTGTGTGTTTATGTATTGTGTGGTGTTCTGGGCTCACAGAAATTTCCAGAAATCTTCCATAAATCAATGACTGAATTGTTGGCCTTTTGTTAGCATAACGGAAGCCAAACCTTTAATAAAATATTTCAAAGTTAGGGGACCGTGGAGAAAAGAAAATGAAAACAGATAATAATGACTAATGAACCATTGTCAATGTGACAATTTGACCACCACAAAATCTGTTCCAGTTTTGTAACTTGTTTATGATTCACATCCTGGCTGAATAAGGTGGTGCTGTTGGTGATAAGTACATCATTGGCTGATCTATCTGTGGTTAACATATAATGTAATCAGATAATTCTGATTCAAATGAACAAGTTAGCAGAGTTCCACTTGGCTAGGGGAGGGGGAGCAGGAGACACTATGATTTGCCCCCAAAACTTGCTACCAACTGGAGAGCTAAGGAAGCCCACTGAATGAGCCTGCGGAGGGACAGTGGCGACGTACCTGCCCACTGGGTGAACCCATGAGCCCCTTACTACTACCTCAGTGACTCAGCCAGGGAACAGAGTTGCTCCTTGTCCATTCTAGAAGCCTCTGGTGTGTGACATACACTGATCTGTCTTTTAGGAAGGGTTCATTGTATCTTCTCATTTCTCACTATGTATGACAAACAAGAATGACATTACAGAAAGTCGTTCTGGATTCCTGTTAAGTTGTTTTGGAGAAAAAGTAGGTGAATGAGGTCTGTCTGTGATTCATAAGCCTCTCCCCATGGACTGAACCAGTCTGCCCACTGAGGAGGGCCCCAGTGGGTTAGGTGTTTGCCTGTAATGCTTAGCAACCTGGGTTCGATTCCCCAGTAGCCATGTAAAGCCAGATGTATAAAGTGATGCATGCATCTGGAGTTCTTTTGCAGCAGCTGGAAGCCCTGGTGCACCCATTCTCTCTGTCTGTCTCTCTTCTCTCTATAACTAAGTAACTAAATAAATAAATAGGAAAAATAAAATAAAAATATAAATATAAATAATAAAATATTTTGTAGCAAATAAATAAAATAAGTAATTAAATAGAATTTTATTTACAAATTAATAAAACTAATTTTAAAAATAAAAAGATAAAGGCTTTGAGGACTCTGCTAAATGCTCTTCCTTCAAAACTGAAGATTTCAAAAGGCTGCATTTTTGAATTTCAGAAATCTACAAATTTGACATTAAAATGAATATTTCTTTCAATTCTTTGCAATTACATCAGAAACAAGGATATCCTACACAAACTTTAAAGATTTACTCTTGAGATTTTTAGTGAAAGAGAAGATGATACCAAAGGTCAAATAGGAGAATTTTAAGTATAATTTGTTCTTTTCATGGAAAAATATTGTCATCAAATCTGTACATATGTATACATAGCAGACTTTCTATAGACTCTAACCGTATAACTTGCCAAAAGATTATTATTGCATATGTCATATGTTATCCTCTGTAACTTTCCAGTGTTCATTGTCTGGTCATGTGAATTTCCTAGAGTAAACCTGTAAATCTTCACAATAAAAGACAGGGTTCCTTCCAAAGTTGTGACCCCCTTTAACAGATAAGCATCTCAATCCAAGAAGCCACCTGCTTCCTCAAGCATCTGCACAATTTGGCAGAATTAAACAATTCCAGAGCAGGTTGATGATCTTGGAAAAATCGCATAGCTGTGAAAACACCGTTTGCTCACTACTCAGCGTTGTACTTAGTATAAGCTGTTTAGACCACATGAAATCTGCAATACACTGTTAGATCTTTACAAATTTCATGAAATCTTTTTCGGATATCCAAAAAAAAAAAAAAAAAAATCCTGAACTGCTTGAATCTATTGTCTCCCAGCACTGGGGACTGACCCGTAATCTCTTTCCCAGCCAGAATACCAAATCTGTAACTCAACCTTGTCAGCGATTCCCGCAGCTGCTTAAATTCACCCGAGGGGATGGCCCAATCCCACTTCTAAAAGCACACCCCAAGGGCTTACGATCGCTATGCCTTGAAGAGCCCCTGAAAGGAAGGTCAGAGGTGAAGGAAAGATAAAGTGCCAAACAAGGAGATCAGTAACGTGGGGCCTTCTTGATGAAATCTCCGGGATGTGAGCCTCCTAAGTTCATTTCAAAGAGGCCTCATTTTGTCGGTGTCTGTGTGCGCATGTATGCCCGTGGATTTGCGTCCGTGTGTGTGTGCTTGTGTGTGCGCACTCTGGGTTTGGTTTTGTTGTTTCAGGGGGATCACTGTCCATCTAAAAGCCGCATTCACTTGTCCTTGTCCGGGGCACTTTGTCTTACACAGGCTGCATTACTCTTGTAAACAGAGGCCCGTCCAAGTGAGAGCAGAGAGGCACATCAGTGGATTAAGACCTTCTGCATGATAAAGTAGCTACCTAGGGGGGGATAAACTTAATATGTGAAAGAATGTTATTGAGAGGAATAAAGTCCCAAAACTCTGTCATTCTCTTCATAATGTCCTAATCTAATGCCTGATGCTAGGGCCTTAGGCCAGGGTTAGTGTTAATCAATGAAATACCCATCTGTGTCCCCTGTCCTTATTGCTATTTAAAACTAGCCTAAACTCAATTATTGTCCCTCAGAGACCAAGATGGGATATTAAGTTGATTGAAAGGAACTATGTCCCACAAAGAAATCCCAGTGTTAAAATGCAGAGGTGTCAACAACATTGCTGACTAAATTTCAGCTAAACAGAGATTAAATGCTAATTCTTACAGCATGACAGAGTTGCACAGACATCAGGCTAAAATGATAGAAACAGCTAAGTTCTGGTAAACAGAGAAATCGATCCAGGGGCCTATAGTAGTCTGTAGACTAAAATAGATGAAATCTTCTATATCATTTCTACCACAATACATATGCAAGGGTGATATTAACAAGCATTCAGCTCTCAGGCCAAATAAAAGATCGATATCTTTTGAACCCACAGTGATCGCTAGAATCCTGATCACAATTGGAAGGGTATACTATTTAACCCTTGAGAGGCTGAAAAGTGTCATTTTGCAAGCTGCCTTATTCATTATTAAATGAAATAAAATATGTTTTTGAAGAAGCGAGGAACAGGACAAGAAAGAGAAATTACGTTATTGCTTGGGGATGTTTGTATGATGTTCTAAATACTTGGGTATCAAACGGCAGTCTTTTCCAGTTTAAAAAAAACTTTATTTATATATTTGAGAGAGAGAAAGAAGGAGAGAGAGAATGATGTTCCAGGGCCTCTAGCCATTGTGAAGGAACTCAAGATGTATGTGTCACCCATGCATCTGGCTTACACAGGTGCAGGAGAATCAAACCCCCAGGTCCTTAGGCTTTGTAGGCAAGGGCCTTAATCACTGAGTCATCCCTCCAGCTCAGCCTTTTCCGTTTTTATCCTTCTCTGCATTGTTTTGTGCCTAAGTTTAATGGCAGATTGCTTTTTGAATAAACATATTCTCTAAAATCAGACAATAACTGAACAGAAAATCACTTCCTTCAATGTGTAAGCAACTTAATCTAAAGCCACACTGACTAGCGTTTATTAACTTCTTAAGGTTAGAAATGGGTTTAAAATATGCTTATATTATATGATTTTATAAGTAAATAACACAATTCAAGTTATCTAACTGCAATACATAATAATTTATATTAACATTATAATTAAGCTTATCTTGCTGCTAATACAATAAAATTCTCATTTCTTATTAAAATCCTGGCCTTACTGAATGCTACTTTTAAACTAACTATTAGTACAACTTAAAATGGGCATGATCAAGCCAGGTGTGGTGACTCATACCTTGAATCCTAACACACGGAATGCTGAGACAGGAGGATTGACCTGAGTTCAAGGCCAGCCTGGGCTGTAGAATGAGTTCCAGGTCAGCCTGGGCTAGAGTGAAACCTTGCCAAAAATAAAAATAAAATAATAAAATAAAAGCAAAATTAAAATCAAACAAATCAGAATAATTAAGAAATAGACATGATCATAGCACAACAATAAATCGACATGTCAATGAAGAGAGAAATATATCAGATGAATATGGGACACACAATGAAGCAGGCAGAGGTCATGGAGAAGAAAATCCATGCAGTATTTACTGATACCCAGTAGGAGGAGAGGGTACAGGAGTCATCCTCTTATACAAAAACACAGATTGCCCATAATTTTTTTAAAAGGCTAGTATTTTCCAAAATAAATCTATCGAGAGCTAGAAGATGGAAGAAAACACCAAAGTTCTAGAGAGAGAACATTCTCAGAGGAATGTGGTGAACGAATTCACGAACTAAAAACCACTTGATTATACTACGTATCAGTCATTCAAAGACTTGAACTTGAAGTTATATATACAGCAAGCAAGCAAAAAAAGTCATAGCAAGTACACACATAAAAAGGCTAACATCTTCCTCACGTATGTAAAAGAACATTGTTCATATTTCACGTCACAAGCAGAGATTCCTGGGGTGTTTCTACATTGAGGATGTAGAGGGAAGAGTCAAGTCTCCTGGACACAGCCAGGAGAATTTGTGGACTGGTATAATTTAACTTCATCCCAAACTCATTCATCATGTGTAACTGAAGGGAGCAGAAAGGGACAAAATGATAATCCAGAGTCCACAGGACTGAAAATTCGTAGATTCCCATTAGCTGACATTGGTTAGATGCTGGTGTAAAATGGAGATGTTGCTTATTTCAGAACCTTGTATCTGATAGCAGACACTATGGCATGGCACGAGGAGAGTTCATTTCCCATAGAAAAATGTATATGGTTTACTTCTAAAACAGTAGTTGATAATATTTACAAAAGGAATATCCTTTGCATATAAAACAGTGACATTACCATTTTATTCTTCATTGAGCATTTCTATGGGAAATGATACCCACCTCATCACTATTAGAATAGTACTTTATATTAGCAGTTTTCTTTACTTTAAAAAGTTACTTATCCAGGTGTGATGGCATATGCATGATCCCAACACTCCGGAGGCAAAGGTAGGAGGATCTCTGTGAATTCAAGGCCACCTTGAGACTACATAGTGAATTCTAGGTTAGTTTGGGTTAGAGGGAGACCCTACCTTAAAAAAAAGTAACACCACATATTATCTATAATAGGAGTCATATTTCTGAGACTTAAATGCTTTGAGTGAAGATTGGAAACCTAGGAAGTAGAAATCAGATCATTTAGGTTATGGGATTTTGAAGTAACATGAAGCCAAAATGAAAGGGCCCATCAAGAAGAAAAATTATGCAATAGAAAATTATAAGCATTTAAAAATCTTTATAGACCACAGAAGATGGCTGTATCTTAAGGGAACAGAAGATTGAGGGCAGAGAAAGCTTATTTACAAATTGTTCATCACATGAGCTCTCCTACTAACTATAATACATTTATCACTCACAGAGTGCCAGAAACTGCAAATTCTTTTTTTTCCATTGATGAGTTACATTATTTAATGGGCAAACAATGAGTTGTTATCCCCAGTTCCCCAATGCCCCTCTTTCCCATCCCCAATCAGCTGGATATAATCTTCTGTGGGCAGTCTGGATCAGTCCTTGGGGCAGGGGACCATGGATAGCCTAGGAGTCAGCCCGGTTCTGCAGGCCCTAGTATGTTGTTACTGGGTGGGGGGCATGTCTGGATATTCTCCCCCACCACGGCTCTCACAATCTTTCCGCCCCCCTATTCCGCTCAGTTCCCTGAGTCGTGGTGGGTGAATATTAAGGCTGCTTTATTGTTGAGAACTTAGGGGTCTTTGTACTTCTGCTTTATGCAAATTCTTAATATATCATATTTCACTCAGTCTCCCAAGGTGAAAACTCATTGCCATTATACAGGAAAGAGTTAGACTCACAGAAATTAGGTAACTTGGGTCAAACTAGTAATCAAGTGGTACAAAGAGAATGTTTCATTAGAGTCTAACTGGAGATTATATAATGAATTAATTCTACTAGCATGCACACACTTTTCCTCACAAATATTTGAAAAAGTAATATCCAGGGGCTGGGAGATGGCTCAGTGGTTGAAGTTACTTGTTTGCAAAGGCTGCTGGGGAGGTTTGAGTCCCAGCACTCACATAAAGCCAGATGGACGACAAGGAACAAGTATCAGGAGTTCATTTGCAATGGCAAGAGGCCCTGAGATACCCATTCTCTCTCTCTCTCTTTCTTCCTTCCTTCTTTCCTTCCTTCCTTCCTTCCTTCCTTTCTTCCTCTTTCCTGCCTTCTCTCTCTCCTCAAAAATAAATAAATAAGAATATTTTTAAAAAGCAAGACCTTGTCTTTAATTCTTGGGTACAGGTTTTAAAAAGTAGTTTCAGTATTTGGTAAATCACATTGGATCAAACAAACATCATTTCAACCGTTACTTCCAAAAACCTAATAATAAATAGCAGGGGGTGGACATAAATCATTGCTAAAATGAAAATCTCATACAGAAATTCTTAAAACTGGGAGATTCAAAGATAAGTTATAGAACTTTTCAACTCCAAAATTCATCTAATTAAATATCAGCACCTTGGGCATTTAGAGGCTTGGCTTGGTGTGATCTTATGAACTAGATCTCTATGAAAATGGCTCTCTCTGTTTTGTTTATTACTCTTTTTTGTTGTTGTCATTATGTTTGAGACAAGGACTTACTATGTCACCTAGACTGGCCTGGAACGTGTGGTCCTCCTGCCTCAACCTCCAGAGTGGAGTAGTCCTATAGGAGCTGCTCTTGCTACAAAGCACTGACTCCTCATAAGCCCACAGGGTAACTAGTAACAGGATGAAGCCTTGGCATCTCTGCCTCCATGTTCCATCTGTCTCTTTCACTGTTGGCCACATGACTTAGATACATCCATCACTCAGGGAGCTTCTATCTGGAAACAACCCTCAGCTTTCCTCCTCCCCATTTAAAGCTGAAAGCACAAAGCTAAGTCATTGTCCTAAACCTGCGGTCACCTTAAATTCCAGGAGTAGCAAGGCCTGCAGACAGGAAAGGCAAGACCCACGAGGAGGACAATTGTCTAAGAAGGGAAACCTCTCCCCCACTCCTACTGTCATCTTGTAGGAACTGATTGGTCCCCTCAGATGATGACAGATGTGAACAGATTAGTAGCTTCTTATCAAACACTTTACAGGACCACACCTTGACAGGGGACCGATTAATTATGCGTGCATCTTGCCCTTGACCAGTTCCTCCTCCTAAAACCCATAATTCACTCCCTAGAACAAACTTGGGGTCACAGGATCCCGTTATCTCTTCCTCTTTCCAATGTACATTGATTAAATCTCCTTTCTCTGCTCTTTTACATCTCTGTCTTTAACTGACATTTTGGGACAGGTGATGTAACCTATAGGGTTGCCTGAGCTGAAATTTTTGCCCCAAACCTCCAATGACAAGTGTGCTAAAACTGCAGGCAGGCAGGCAGGCACCGCTAAACATGGCTTAGGTCAGTTCTCAGCAGTTTTCTATCACTTATCCTTGATCTACTTTTAACTTGGAGAATGCAAGTTAGTATACAACTCCCCAGCACTTGTCAGAAGCTGGGTCACTTTCACTTTTCCAGGGGACGATGGAATAAGAACAGAGAGAAACAGGGTGACACTTGGAATTTTTTAAAATTAAATCTCTGTCTCCCATATTTTAAAAAATATTTTATTTATTCATTCTCAAGCAGAGAGATACAGAGAGAGAGAGCGTGCACCAGGGCCACCACCTTGTGGGTCTGGCTTCTGTGGGTCCTGAGGAATTGAACCCCGGGCCTTAGGCACTGGGAGCAAGTGCCTTAACTGCTGAGCCATCTCTCCAGCCCGGAAATTTTGCTTAAAGCGTGGCACATAACATTTTAGGAAGTTCAACCCAGTCTTTGGAACTCCCCGTTTGAATAAAATCTCCCACGTATGTTCAATCAAGTGGTCAAGCATTCAGAAAGCCAAGGACAGGATGGTGAATAGGAAATACATCCCAGTGTGCTGAGATTAGCAGATGAAATTACAGCTTCAACTATCTTGCCATCATTCCAGAGGATGGTATGTAATAGTGATCAGATTTACATGTAACAGACGGGAAATGGCCTTGATAAAAACTCGGTCATTTAAGCACACAGATACTGGGAAGATTGCATGTCAGCACCAGCAAAGAAAGGATTCCAGAGTCAAGAGCACCCAAACAGCCTCCAAATGTCAGAGTGAGAAAAAGGTTGTTATCTTTCAGGACTGAAGTGGGCACTGAAGTGCTCTCCCTCAATTAGGCAAAGTGTGGTACAGCTGATTAACCTGAATGTTACCTTGGTAACCCAAGCATTACACTGTAAATGAAATGTGTTCAGTGATCGGTACCTTTAATCAGACAAGAGCTGCATCGCTTTTTGAGCAAGAGAGCCATAAATCTTGGGTTTCTAGCACTTTAATGATTCATGAAATAACAGCTTTTTTGGACAAGAAGCAAGTATGGCACCACTTACTAAATGAGAATATGTGTTTATAGAATTGTGAACTATCCAAGGCTCCCACCCAGGGCTTTGTCGTTATAACACGGTACCTATGGACAGTGTGGCTATATACTATTGATGGACATGTATAAAGCATGTTTACTAAAATGCCTTGTGATTTTTTTAGTAGGACCTATTTTATAAAGGGTCCTATTCGTGGGCTGGAGAGATGGCTCAGCGGTGGAGGCACTTGCCTCCAGTGCCTAAGGTCCTGGGTTTGGTTCCCCAGGTCCCACATGTGCTGGACCCACAGGATGGTGATGCTCTCTCTCTTTCTCTCTGTCTCTGTGTCTCTCTGCTTGAAAATGGATAAATGAAATATTTTTTTAAAAGGGTCCTATTCATGCAATAAAAAATTTAAAATATATTATGCTTCTTTTTCAAATTCCTGAATACAAAGGGAAAAAAATCACTGATATTTGTTTCGTTGACCTTCTTTAAATGGTAGCCAAGCTCCAGTTTTCATAGAGCAGTTTCAATGGAAACCCTGCTGTAGTATCTATGTGCATGTTTCCCCTATAATAGAACCAGAATCTAAGAAAAAAATAACAATAATTAGATCCTGCCACCTATTCCTTTCTTGTACTTCTGAGTTCTGAAAGGCTCTCTTGGCCTTCCAGAGCTCTGGGGGCTCTGATAAACATCTGAAAACTAAAAGAAGCTTTTAAAGTCTCAAACTGCCTCCAGGACACGCTTGTGACCATCATCTTGAACTTGAGTCTAAAGAGGAAAGTCCTAGGGCCAGATTTCCAGCTTTAAAGACATATTTTAAAATTGATGGCAAGTCTTTTAAGACCTGTGATCAGGTGTGGGGGAAAGGTCAGACACACGTCCCCTGCAAGCCTCTGTCTTTGCCTGGGGACTCTGCTCCCAAAGACCTCAGTGTCTTTGGTTCTGACACAGAGTGAGATGACAGACAGACAGACTGGGACCCCAGGGCCTTTCTCTCTTTAGTGCTTTTACTCATTTAACCCTTAATCATGTAGTACCTTAAGGCTTTGTTTCTCAATGCATTTGAGAAATTACCCTGTAACAAATGGGATATGTTTATGAAAATGGTCAAGAGACAAATATTCAGTTAAACAAAGTGTAACATGGTTTTTTATTAAGGAGAGAGAGAAAAAAAAATGTGTGTGTGATGTAGCCCAAGCTCACCTCAAACTTGCTATGTAGCCAAGGATAACCTTGAACTTCTGCTCCTCTGCCTCTAGCTCCCAAATTCTGATATTACAGGCATATGCTACCATGTCCAGTTTATGCAGTGCTGAAATCAAGCCCAGGGCCTCAGGCAGCTAGATCAGCTCTTTACCCACCGAGCCCCCTCCCAGCCCTCGCGGTCTTTGTGTTCATACTCACCCGTCTTCTGCCAACACAGAGAGTAGAGGGGAGAGTAAAACAACCATGCTGCCTGGAACACTGCAGTGTGTAAGTTCAAACGTTGCCTTGCATTTCACGTGGCACTTGGTTATCCAGGGCCTTTTGATATCATTTGCATAAAAAACCTGGGATGTGATGGGTGTTAATATCTCCACAATAACTTGTATTTCTTATCTTGATCACTTTACAGTAGTTGAAGCTCTAAAATTGACAGCTTGTTCTCTCTCTCTCTCTTTCTCTGCCTAGTATCAAGTCGTTATCATTATTAAACCTTCACTGTTTCATTTTGTTTTAAGTCAGGCTCTCATGCTGTAACTTAGGCTGACATGGAACTTCCTATCTACCAGGCTGGATTTGAGCTCTGGTCAATCCATCGGTTTCCATCCCCAAGTGCTGGGATTATGGTAATGAGCCCCCTGACCACTTAACTCCTCACAAACTTTCTTTGTTCTGCTTCCATTCTTGTGCCTAAGCCGCAGATGACATCTTAATTCTTCTTACCTCTCAGACAAATGTGTGCATGCACACACACACACACACACACACACACACACACACACACACACAACCATGCCCACACTTTTGTTCTCATTGCTGCAATCCAAGATATCCACATCACCTCTCCCGGTGTTGGTTAGCTTCCTACTTTGGTATTCAAAGACTTAAAAAATTTGGCTCCAAAAATAAGTGCTGACAATCCTATCTCACAACAGTCCTCTCCCCTCTCCTGGCTTTGCTCTACCAACTTCCAGCAGCATCAGTCTACATAAAATCTGCAAATGGTGCTGGGGAGAAGGCAGTTAAGTCACTTGCCTGCAAAGCCTAATGACCCGGGTTCAATTCCCTAGTACCCATATAAAGCCAGATGCACAAGGAGGCACATGCAGCTGGAGTTCAAGTGCAGTGGCTGGAGGCCCTGGTGTACCCATTCTCTTTCTCTGTCTCTGTTTCTCTCTGTCTGTCTGTCTGTCTCTCTCTCATCTCTCTCCTTGCAAACAAATAGGTTTTTTTTTTTAATCTGCCTACATACTAGAAAGAAACTTGCTCCAAACATGCCAAATGAAACACCATCATGTTTCCAGGTGTCACCCCACAATCCCACAATCTCCACAAAGTCTCTTCAATTCCCCCCCCTCCCAATTCAGAATCTTCTCTGGGCCTGTGTTCCTTTGGTAGCATTTCATTGGTATTTCCAGCACAGCAGTTAGCACATTCCACTTTGGAGCCCAACCTTTTCGTGTATTTCTCATTCTCACCTCCTACCTGTGAGACACTGAACAACAGTGACTCTTTTTTTGTCCCCACAGCCCTGTAGACCATTCAGAGCAGACACTCATGATACATTTCCTGAATGGACTTTGGACAAATTTGACTAGAATGATTTGGGTTCAAAAATGGATCCATAGTAGGAAAACAGCTTCTACCAGACTAACCAGAGCCAACCAGCTAGGCATACGCTGATAAGCCCGAGTAGCGGTAAGCAAGTCCATTTGCTCTTTAAATAATAAAACCTGACTCTTTAAGGAGTTAATGTGCCAATTTCTGCTGGAATAGGTATCTTTAGAGCCCACATACTCCTAAGAAAACATTGGGATGGGAATAGGAGTCATGTATCCACAGCCCACTGAAACATAATCAGTTTCCGACACTTACACTGCACTGATGCTGGTTTATCACCTATAAGTTTAGAGTCCATGGGTCCCTTCCCTTATGAAAGATTCTACTCAGACCTTGATGCATGAACAGGAATTTCCCCTCAATATCGCTTTATTTTGTTAATGTCAATCTCCTCTGGAACTGTAGGTAACTACCTAACTTCCCAGTAAGGAGCTACATTTTCCAGTATTTCATTGAAGTGGGTGTAACCCTAAAGGTCATTCTGGCCAAACACACTTAAAGTAATTGTTGTAATTTCCAGGCTTTACTTAGGAGATGAGATCCAAGGACCACAGTAATGAGTCTTCCATGGGGATGAGATGGGAGCCCTAACAGACAGGAGCACAGCTGATGGAAAGTAGCCAAGGGGCTTGGGGTGCCTTATGAAACAGGCTTTCCCACTTCCCTGGGGCAGCTGACAGAGAGGAGTCATTTTCCTCTAAGCATTCAATGTTTCAGTCTCTGATATAACAGCTCAGCGATTATGTGACCATATTAATACTCTTAAATAAGTCAATGGCCTCTTAAAAACTCTATCCCTTGGGGGTTGGGGAAATGACTTAGTGGTTAAGGCGCTTCCCTACAAAGGCTAGGTTCAATTCCGTAGTTCAATTCCCTAGTATACACATAAAGCCAGATGCACAAAGTGGCACACACATCTAGAGTTCATTTGCAGGGCCTAGAGGCTCTGGTTGCACTCATTCATTCTCTCTGCCCCCTTCTCTGTGTCTCTCTCGGCTTGCAAATAAATAAATAAAATATTTTAAAATAAACCTCTATCCCTTAAAGTAACATCTATTACCTAGCACATAGTGTGAACACATCAATGTGGGTCCATTTACCAGGTTAGTCTGTTATCCCCAAAGGAGAAAACATAGCCCAAGACAAAAGCCATAGCACAGGTATATTTGGGTGCAAGAGAGGAACACAGAGAAGCCAGACAAATGGGGTCCTGGTGTAGGGCATTCTGGGTGGTGCTATTCTCTCAAAGAGAGATGAGGAAGACGAATGGCAGGAAGAGCTGCAAAGCTTGGTACACAGTGTTTGTCCACTGTGCTGAGCGCTCTCTGGAATCTTTTGTGTCTCTGTTTCTGTAAGTGTGTCCATGTTCATGTGTGGGAGTGAGGGTCGCACATGTGGAGCTCGGAGGACACCTCAGGGGTCAGTCCTCACCTTCCACCTTGTTGGAGGCTGGATCTCTTGTCCACTGAGGAGTACACCCAGCTAGCTGTCCTGGGAGCCTCTTGGGGCTGTCCTGTCCCCAGCTCCCTTCTCACCAGAGGGGCACCTGAATGCCAGATAATCACTACCACTCCCAGCTGTATGCAGATTGTGAGGATCCAAACTCAGCTCTCATGCTTTCATGACAAACGCTTTACCCACTGGGCCATTTTCCCAGGTCTGCTGCAAACTTCTTGAAGGGAGAGACATTTATTTTTGCTCTAAATCTCCTAGTACATTATAATCAAGCAACATGTTTTTTTAAATAAATAGAATAAAGTAAATAACCAAGTGACAGTGGCTGATCGAGTTTCTATTCTAATAACCTGGCTTGCTATTAATTACTCACCCATCATAACTATCCCAGGAGGAGTTTTAAAAACACCAGTAAATAATTTTGAATTTGCTACGCTCCTGGGTAGCGATGAAATCCTCAAGTGTGTACCTGACAGAGCGATCGCAGAAAGCAACAGGGTGCAATCAGGAGATGGGTAACAGATGCCAGAATTAGGAGGCAGTTTACACCCTTCCGGATGAAGAACTGTAGAAGGAGTGATGGATGGTGGCACAAAGAGAAACCTTTAACTAGGTTTTGCTCGGCGTGGCGTCAAGTAAGTAGCATCCGCTGCATTTGGAGAAGCAAAAAAAAAAGTGTCTGTATGCTGAGATGTCAGCTTGTAAAAGTGTCAGTCTCCAAAATAAATCAAGTAGCAAATGTAAAACATATAAATAACTATACTTGATGCCAGTGACACTAAGTAGGGGGAAAAAGAGCCTTTTTAGAGGAATTTTCCTTGTTAACCACACAGTGAGCTGGGCTGAGCAAGAGGGTTTTTCTAGACTTGAAGATGAAGTTTTCTGGTTTAATCTAAAGTAGAAGGTAGTCACAGGGTCTGGTGGAAGAGGTACAAACGACAAGAGGAAAACACCTTGGGCTTGTGCCTTCACTCCATTATACTGACAAAGAAAAATTTTTTTCCTATTTTCCAGTTTCTTCATAAAATGGAGGCTGAGAAATTAGTTTTTCCTGTCTTTCATTGTACATCCCCTGTTCACATTTTTTAAAAAATATTTTTATTTACCCATTTAGGAGGAAAGAAGAGAGAGGGAGAGAGAGAGAAGAGAGAGAGAGAGAAGGTAGACATACCAAGGCCTCTTGCCACTGCATCTGGCTTTATCTGGATTTGGGGGAATCAAACCCAGGTTTGGCAGGCTTTGAAAGCAAGTGCCTTTTACCCACTGAGCCATCTCCCCAGCCCCGTTGTCAAGTTATTAAAGGATGTGAACAGAGGGGCTAGGGAGGTGGCTCAGTGGATTAAGCCCTTGCTGTATCAGTGTGAGTACCCAGGTTGGATCCCCAGGACTCACATAAACCAGGACATGGTAGCATGTTCCTGTAATCTCCTTGTGCCTATGGTGAGATGAGAGACAGAAATAGGAGAGTCCCCTGAAAGCTCCTGGGCCAGCTGGCCTAATGAACACACCAGTTAATAAGAGACCCTGCCTCAAACAAGGTGGAAGGCAAGGACATCCAAGGCTGTGCTTTGACCTCCACACATATGCCATAGAGGGTACCAGGTACACACACACACACACACACACACACACACACACACACACACACACACACACATACAACAAGGGCACCAAAATCCTATGCTCAGATTTGGGGCAGAGAAGGGAAGTAGAGATGAACTACTACCCAGGGAATAATAATTTTTTTCCAAGAAAGCTAGAAAGATCCACTGCCCTACAATATATCTGTGTATCTGCTCAACGGTATTTTAAAAATTCCTTTACCATGAGTTAAGACCTTACATCCTACAGCATAAAATGCAACTAATCGTTACAGGAACCTGGTGCAGACTGATTACCACTCTACTTTGACATTGCGAGATCCAGGTTCCAACCCAGGTTAGACCTCTCCCAAGCATGTGCAGTTCCCCACCTATGAGATGGGCAGGGGAGCACCATATCCATGGACTTTACATAAATCCATGATTACCTATGGCCCCCAAATAAGACAATGTCTTCCCTACCATGTGCAGGGACAGAGCCCTGGCAATTAAAACAACAATTCTGCTTGGCTGAGGTGGTTGACAGGAGAGAAAATCTTACCTGTATTGCAGAAGCATGAGAGCTGTATTTATGCCCTCAGCTATGGGTCCCAACATCTGTACTCTTGCTTTCCAAAACTGAAACTCAGTGGGTGTTCCATGTCAAAGGTAAGCATGAATTTCTACTTGGATTTATGGCTTACTTTAGGCTAGGTCACATTCATTAGCTTGGATCTCTATCCAGTTGATTACCTTGGCCCTAAAGGACTTGTCAATCAAGTGGCAACCATATTTAAAATGTATATGCTACAAATTCTCTAAGCATCTAAACTACGTGAAGCTCACTGAAATATCTACTTTTATGATACTAACTCAGGAGGATAGTTCACTCCAAGGTGATTTAAATCTTCTATTCTCGCCCCCATTTGAAAGATACATTTAGAATTAAATTAGTGATCTGGCTATTTCTAAAAGACATGCCTATAATTTTACCTCTCCTTATTTAAAAATATACGTACCTGTACAAAATTTTCATTTCCCATGATCTGATCTAACTCTATCAAATGGTTTTTCTCATAGAGTTTTCCCTTTGGGGTCTCTTAATTATGACCTCATTCTCTTCCTTGGGTAGTTTAATAAACTACTCATCCAATTATAATTAGGAAGTTTTCTAGGTTGGAATACTTGTGTTGGTTACAAGGTCACCTGTTGCGTCTGCAGTAATTGCTTCATGGTGAGTGACTCAGTGGACTCGGGCTAACAGTTTCCTCGGTAACACTCCTAATTTTCAGGTGGATAAATGTCTTCTTTCCTATACATATAGATTTCCTGTCATGTAGATGTTCTTCCACGAGGACGATTGAATCTCGCTATCACGGTGTGATTCTCTATATGTAACAAGTCCGATGTATTATGCATGGTCTAGCTCTCTAATAAATAAAAGGATTAGCTTGTTTACTACTGCCAGTGTGGTCTGTTAATTTGGTATTTCATCTGACTACATCTGACCACAGAGACTAAAATGAAACTTGTCGGCATTTTCTGGTTCTCCAGAAACTTCAGATGAACAGGCTAACTTCTCAACTGTCTAACTTTGGTACCTGAAAAGAAAAAAACTTTAATGTACAAATTTTACTGTTTTTCTTTCTGGTCACTTTCAACACCCTTGCTGGTTTTTGTCATGGCTGAGTAATACCTTGTGAATATACAGGCAGATGATTCCTTACTTAGAATAAAAGTTAGGCAAAATATATAGACCCTAGAAGGGTCTGGTGGCTCACTTATGTAATCTCAGCACTCAGGAGGTGGAGGCAGGAAAGTCAGGAGTTCAAGGTCATACTCAGATACAATCAAGTTCAAGGCCAATTTGGGATACATGAAACCTTGTCTCAAAAACAAATAAGCAAATGTGTATACTTATATATGCAATATCCCTAAATGATAATGTCAGAAGAAGAGATGACCAAAATGTTCATTTTAAATCTTCTCAGAAGAGAAAAGGTCCTTCTAGATTTTCCAGAAAGTGAAAGCTGTCTCAGTTATCTTCATGGAGTTGCATGGTGGTTCACTCCTTTAGTCCCAGCACTGGAGGCTGAGGGAGGAGGATCCCAGTGAGTTTGAGGCCAGCCTGGAGCTACAGAGTGTAGCTACAGGTCAGCCTGAGCTAGAGACCCTGCTCTGAAAAAGCCAAATAAACGTGTGTGTGTGTGTGTGTGTGTGTGTGACATTACTGAGTTTCATGAATATATATATATGAAACTTGTTAATGTGATAATACAATACTCATCCCCAAATCCTCCAGAAAGTTTTCTGTGACGTCCAATTTACACACAACCCTCATTCCCATATGTTCTAACTTCCTAAACATGTTCACTTTCTTCCACATTTGTTCCCTTTCCTCTTCATTTCTTCAAAAGCTTTCATGGACTTTCATGCCATTACATTTGTTCACATATGCCTTCTTAACATTTCTCCCACAGATCTTTCTAGAACTGAAGGACATATTAATTACTTTTCTTGTTGTTGTGATAAATACTCAGCAAAAAAATTTTATGGCTCACAGTTTGAAAGTACAGTCCGGATGATGGCAGCAAGAGCTCCACATTAGTGGTCACATTGCCTCACCAATCAGGAAGGAGAGAGAGAGAGAGAGAGAGAGAGAGAGAGAGAGAGAGAGAGAGAGAGAGAGAGAAGGTGTTGCTTTCCTTGCCTTTTCCCTTTCATTCAGTCTAGGACTTCCACCCACGGGATGGGGCCACCCACATTCAGGATGGGTCTTCCCTTCTCAATTAAATCTCTCTCACACCCAGAGGTGTGTCTCCTAGGTGATTCTAAATCAAGTCAAGTTGATAACAGACATGAGTCATCACCTAAGGTTTATCCAAAACACGACGCAAAGACAAGCTTTCACCTGCAACAGGAATGAGTGACCTTTTCAAGCTCCTTTCAATGGATGATCTATGATTCTTTGATTCCGTTTACGTGCCTAGACCTTGAAGTAGGGCTGTACCCAGTGGGTATAGAGAGGAAGAGATGAAACAAATTTGTTAAAATTAAATTCTCCAATAGCAAACTAAGGATAACTACAAATGAGACACTTATGACACAGGGAATTACGATCACACTGCCTTCATGTCTCATGGACCCATAGCACTTTCTTGAAAGGCAGGACCACCAACAAAGACTAGCATTTGTACCCCTTTGAACTGCTTTGCATTTGGCATGAATCTTACAAATCCCCATTTCCTAAAATATTTAAAGGAAAAGTAGAAAAACAAAACTTACATCTGTTACAGAAGCTGACACTTGGAACATGGCAAACCAGGTGAAGGGAGGTATAAACGAAACAGAAGTGACCCATCACAACATTTGGCACAAGCTGAAAGAGTAAGTATTTCCTGAGGACTGTTTGGTGTGAGACAGACACAGGCCAAGGATTTCACAGGCAGTGCCTCATTCATCTTTGATGAATCTTGTGAGATGATACTCTTTTATCCTCGTTTCATCAATAGAGAAACTAAGATTTAGAGAAGTTGGATAATTTGCTCCAGGACAAATAATAACAAAAGTAGAACCTGACTCTATACTCAAAACTATCCACTCCAGGACCTAAGCTCTTCACTGAAAGACCCTTAGGATTCATCGAACATACAGATCATTTATTATGATGCTCTTCTTATTGTAAGGTAATATGCATCACATTAGAGACCCCAATCTTTCAACTTTGACTGGAAACCAAGAGATATTCTATACACTGACACAGAATTGTCAATACAAGCGGAATCTCGGTGCCTGGGGTATCACACCATCAAATACATACAACACCAGCAGGATCTTCATTTTTTTTCCAGCCAGGTGGCCCTGTACATATGGCAGCTCTGTTTCCTAGCAGGAGAAACATAGGGGAAACAACTTGAATGATGAAAACCAGCAGGCATTTAAATACTTCCACTCAGACAGCAGGTAGCTTGTTGCCTGAAGTGCCCAGGACCCATCATTTGGCAAGGATCGCACAAATACCAGACACTGATTTCAGGAGCACAGCAGGAGAACAGCACTGTGTCTACATTCATGGTGGAGAGGTGTGTTTTCTTTTTCAGGTCTCAGTTACCTGTAACCCCTCGTACCCCTTCCCCTTCCCAACTTAAGCCCCTCCTTCCATAACCACGAGCCTAGAACTTCTCTCAGGAAAGCAGAACAGGTCCACAGCCTTCTCCCAGCTACCATTTTGGAGAGCTGTAACACAACAGAGCACGGGGGCTCTGACAAGAGACATACATTTTGAAGGACTGACATTAAGCATGGCTACTAGAAACCTGTGACTCTGGAAGAAGGCATTGCTCTGTGACAGTTGACCTGTTGGCCAAGAAATTGGAATTATGCCTATCAAATTGCTCTCCAAATATTTATATTTATGCCTCTATGTAGTGCTGTTCTCACTTTTGCTTTGCAAAGTTTCTTTTTTTCACACAGCAGTGACTGTTGAGGAGGCTCACAACTCTTCGAAGTGCCGAGAAGTGATGGGACTAAATGAGACATCTCTACCTCACCCTCCATGGCTCAGACACCATCAAGGAAGAGGGAGCAAAAGGAATGAGTGCTTTGCGAGTCTATCTTCTAGACACAAAGTGGTCATTGCATTCATGGCCTCACAGCAGCTGTTGTTACCTGCACAGGTGATGCGTGATGTTGTTATGGATGACAGAGGAGGGGATACACACGCATGCGCACAAAGACATCAAAATAGATGAGGGACTAGTTGGAAAGATGAAGGAGTTCAATGGAGGTGGAGGAGGGACAAAGAAAGATGATAGGAGAGGATTATGTGAATTTTAATAAAAGTTTTTAAGAAAAAAAATTGATTAACATTAAACTTGACCTGATGTCTTAAAACTAAGTAACACCATAAGCAGGCTATTTGTTCCCCTCCCTCTCATCCTCCCTTCTTCATTCCTTTACTCCAACCTCTGCCCTCCTGTGAGCACCACGGATTCATCAGTAACAGTCTCCTACTTCCATAAGGACACTTGGTTATCAGAATCCACTATGACCCCAGGTAAGACTGGCACACCACTTACGTAAGTGCAGTCTCTCATTTGAATCAAAATGTGCTGAGGACCATTGGTTCAAGTAATGTGATTTACACCAGAGGTGCCAAAAGGCATTGACAGAGATTTAAAAAAAAAATGCTCTTGGCAGCCAGCCAATCATGTCCCCTTCTCAGTGGGAACAACGCAGTCCTGATCTGGAATGGATGCTGAGGAAAATCGTTGCTGGAATCACAGTTCCATCTCACATCTGTAACGGCACTGGGAGATACGGAAAATCCACTTTCCAACAACTTGTGAGAACAGAATTCCAAGATAAGTGATTAGCATGGAAAATTATATTAGGCCTAAATCTAGCTTCTAATTTTATTAATTAATCCTACTTTTGCCTGTGTGATTTTGACGTGGATGATCGTTTGGGAAAAACGATGCACAAGGGATTTTCAAATTTCTGAGTTCAAATGCATTAGACATACATAAATGGAACATCAGCTAGTATTTTCCAGGTGTCTAAAATGTATTTGGGTCTCGATGATAAGTTCCTGAAGATAAAGCTTCAGTCGAAGTCTGCCCTAGTCTCTGGCCCAGTGTTTGAGTGCTGGTGTCTGTGGCTAGTTAAAGTGCTTGCTGATGAATTGTGTGTGTTTGGTAGAAAGAGTGACAGCAACACTTCTCATCAACTTAGAGCTATGTCCTGATCAAAGTAATTTTAACACCACACATTCTCAAAAGAAAGGGATATGAAGATTGGAGAGATGTCTCAGCTGTTAAGGCGCTTGCCTGCAAACCTGAACCACAAGGGTTCAAATCCCCAGTACCCAAGTAAAGCCAGGTGCACAAGGTGGCTCATACATCTGGAGTTTGTTTGCAGCAGTTGGAGGCCCTGGCACACCCATTCTCTCTCTCTCTTTCTATTCTCTCTCTCTGCTTACAAATAAATATGTTTTAGAAATAAGCTTATGAACTTAAAAACAGTTATGCTTTACAACATTTAAATACCCTAGTCATTAGGCTAAATATATTTTCATGTACACACATATGCATACAACATGTGTGACCATGCAGACATACATGTTCACAGACATGCATATGAATATCCAAAGCCATTTTACTTTTAATATATCGATTCCCCTACTTTAAACAAAAAGTTAAAATTTTTAGATAAAAGTAATCCAAAGGGAGCCACATAGCGTTTGTCACTGAAAACAAGATTTGTAAAGCTTTGCTCAGTCATATTTTCATCCCTAGGGTCTGCCCTAGTCTCTGGGCCAGTGGGAATTAGTTGCAGTGTAAGGCACGAAAAGGCAGAGAAGGAGGGAGGGAGGATGGAGAGAGATGAAGTAGAGAGAGAAGACAAAGAAGGAAAAGGGGAAAGCAAACAGTAATGGCTTGGGGATTACCAGAGATAATGATAGTTCTGTTTTTCTACCCATATCATGCGTTCAAACATTTCTTCACTTTCTTTTCTGTATCTCCTGGGTATTGGCATTCCAAAGACTTAACAGAATGGTTCTAAAGTCATAATCTAACACCCGGGCCTGTTGCTTCCAACCCACCATGAAAGTTATATTCTACAGCTATTTTTCAATTCCATGCATCGCCAAGCTCCAACTCCCCACCTTGGATTTAAACCTTTGATCCCTGGTATAGGAGCATCGGGCCTTTTCTGCTACCTCCTCCCTGGACTTTCCTCCTCATCCAGCTTCCTCAGAATGAGCTTCCTTGGGTTTTCTGTGAGCTTTTCATCCTTGTCTCCAATCTCCCAGGTTCTGGTTTGTCTGAGAGCAGAGTTCCCCATCCTGATATACCCAAGAACCACTATTGGGAAGGCTGTGACCTGTGACCATTACCAAGTGTCCCATGGTGTCTATTAAAACTTAATTTGTGACACATTTTGCTTTTGTTTTATCATCAGAAAAACAAAAATGATAAGAATAATATCAATATGATAGGACTGCTCTACTAAACACAAAAGCTGTTTGGGAAGCACTTTGTAAATTCCCAAGAACTATACAAAGATGAGTTCCCTTAAATCTTTATCAGACAAGGGGTGGGGGGGCATAAACCGCAACAGTGCAGCCCTGGGCTCAGCTATATTCCAAACCAAAACCAGCCTTTCTCTCACCAGTGAACAATGTAATATTACACCTGTGGTGTTTACTCTAGGATGGATGGCTTCTTGCTTAGTATTTATCTAACCCCAACTGAAAAATGAGTGCATACTTCCTGTTTTATGCTTGCCACTATAGCTTGACAGGAGGCCAGAGGGAAGCTTCAAAAGAAAGGGACAAATGCCAGGAAGAGGAAGGTGATGCTGTAAATAACATGGAAATGACTCCTGGAGAGGTTCCGAGAGGCAGGTGGAACTCACGCCATAATTCAGTGGCTGCGGCGGTGGCACAAAGTGCAGCCCTGGATGACAGGTACACTTGATGTTTGGGGACGTGTGGCTGCCATGAGCCAAGGTGTCCATCACATTAAAATCTATCGCATGCGCAGTGAGGTTTCCCATGTCTAACATGTTCTCCAAAAGAAAAAAACCCACTAAGTGGGCAGGATGAATTTTGATGTTTTAACATCACAAGATAGTTAAAGGCACTCTTCTGGAAGCCCCTAAGGCATCTCAGACCTAATTTTAGGACAAGGAGAAACTCATGAGTCCATTATTTCAGAGAGAAAACCCACATCGGAGAGAGCTCAGTTCCATCACTGCAGTTATTTCTGAGGTTAAACCAAATAAAACCTTCAAAAGTGTGAGTAACTGCCCTGAAATTTCTTTTCCTGTCAGGAGCACTAATACTAAATTAGATTTAGGATTGCAGATACAAGAAATCACTGAAAAACTTTTTCCTCTTATTCGTTCTTGTCCCAAGAAATTCCTCATCAGAGACACTCGTGTCACTTCTCAACTGGGTGTCTAAATTAGTTCAACCATCAAAATGCAAACTCTTTAAAAGCAGTCGGATATTTCCAGTGTCATGTTAGCTGTCACAGGGGCGGATGCTAGTGTGATCATGCAGTGCTCACCTGACTCAATGTTTTTCCGCTGAAATAGTTCTAGGTCTGTGGTATAAACCATGTCGGTTCCTTCCATGATTTGTATGTGAGGAGAGTGTTCCCTATCTGTAAGACAAGCAATTCTTTGTGGTTCAGCATTTCTAGGGAATAAAGGATATGCATATGAATTCGAAAAAGCCACCATGAAAGTTCAGGCACCCAACAAGCATCCATTAAGGTGCAAAGAAGTTAGATAGCTTGCCTGAGACTAGTGACCAAGCAGAGACTGCACCCTGTGTCAATGACCCAGAAGCTCTGGGGACCACGGAGTTCTAAGGGAGAGAGCTGACAAAGACACACTCAAGTCAGTTTGTTCAGTAACTGATTTTTAAAGATATTTTTTCTTTGAGCGAGAGAGACAGACAGAGAGAAAGAGATAGACAGAGAACGTGAGTATGGGCACACCAGGGCTACCTGCCATAGCAAATGAACTCCAGATGCAGGTGCCACTTTGTGCATCTGGCTTTACATGGATACTCAGGAATCAAATGGGTCATCAGGCTTTACAAGGAAATGCCTTTAACCACTGAGCCATCTCTCCAGCCCTGATTCTTTTTTTTTTTTTTTTTTTTTACTGAGTACCTCACCAAGTGGCATACACGACTAGGAATACAAAGGAAAGAGGGATGTTGACTGAAAAGAGAGACAAAGTGTTCCAGGCAGGCACACAAAGAAGCTGCTGGGATGACCTGGGTAGGCTTCCAGGAGGTGATAGCAAGATCCTTCTTGAAGAATAGGTCCAAAAATGGGATGGATCCAGGGAAGAGCTTCTCGTTAACTGAAGTAAATGGTGTTCAGGGGACACTGCACATAATGTAATATAAACTAACAGATGTAGACAATTGGAAACGCAGAAAGATGTAGACACCGACCAGGATAAGAAGCTTGTTAGATTTGTTCAATCACTCATCCATTCATCTTTATCTCTGAAACAAGGCCACACTCTGTACTTGAGGCTGGCCGAAAACTCATTGCAATCCTCCTGCCTGAGTCTTCCAAGTGATGGGATTGCAGTCATGGACCTCCCTATCCAGAGAAGCTTGTGTTTTGTTTATTAGGGACTGGAAAATTATTGACAGAGTTTAGCAGAAGAGTTACTTAGGCAAAGCTAGGCTTTGGAATGATGACTGTGGAATACAGATAATGAAATGATGGGAAAGGGGCTTGAAGCCAGAAGAATGTGGCTGGGACCCAGTGAGAGGTAGGGGAGGATTTGGGGGCAGTGGCAGTACAAGGGGGAAGGGGTTGAGATGGGATGTTTTATGCAAATGAGGCAAGATAATCTAACAATCTTTCCTCTAACAAATAACATCCTCTAGAAAGTTGCTGAGTATAGAAGCATCAAGTCTCAGAAATCCATGACATCTCCAGCAACTCCGCTATCATTGCAAGCAGGAAGCTACCTAAATATAGAAACTACCAAATAGGCTGGAGAGGTGGCTCAGTGGTTAAGGCGCTTGCCTGCAAAGCCTAATGACCCGGATTCAATTCCCCAGTGTCCTCATGAAGCCAGATTGCATGGAGCAGTGGCACATCCATCTAGAGTTTGTTTGTGGTTGCCTGAGGCCCTGGCACACCCGTTCTCTCTCTCCCCCCTCTCTCTCTTTTCCTCGCTCCTTGACAGTAAATAAACACACTATATCTTTTAAACTACCAAATACGTAGATGTCAGGGTCACTTCAGAATTCATCCCTAGACATGACTCACCCTTGGCCACAAAAGTCTCCTTTCTTTATCTGACACAGAATAGTGTTTCTGTCACCCCACCTGAGGAGACAGCCTCACAGGATCATGTTAGAAAAAGATTATTTTCTAGACATACATATGCCAAATTATCTAAAGTAGACAAGAGAGTTGAGTTCCGGCTGGTTTCAGGCAGGAAGTCACCAGCTGAAAGCAAGAGACCCAAAAGGGATGGTTACAGTTACCTGTGTGTTTCTCTGCCTTGGGGGTTAACACAGCTGCACTCAATCCTCCAGTTTCTCACACAGGCCACCCTCCTACTCCCAGCATGCACTGGGAGGCAAGTGGATATTTCTTTTTTACTTGTACATAGCACTATGATGGCCAGATGCTGGGATTTCATCCTTGCTCTGAGAAGTCACAGAATGATACCAGAAATATCGCAGGGTTGGGACTGTAGCCACAGACAAGTGTAAAGCTCCTTGTCTCAGATGGCGAGGGAATCTGGGACTTGCCCTGCGGACCAAAGCCCAGGTGAAGCTGGAAGGTTAGCCCAGGAGATCATTGTCTTTCTGACTCCAGAAAGAGGAAGGGAACAGAGGGAATTAAATAAATGAATCCAGCCCTGCCCCTCTGGAGTGGGCACGCAGAGAGTTTGGAGCAATGAAGTAGTCAGTTAGGACTCTAGCAAGCCAACAGCAATTTTATCCCTGATGAAAAACATTAGCTTACATAATCAAGTCGGGGCACAATAGTGTTGTGAGTGGAGATGTTTTGCTGACTGCTGTCGGAATGGGTAACAGACTTTGCATATTATATCACCATTTTCCGTTGTGTTTCACATGCAGTGTTTCTGTGCTCTTGACTTTGAGGTGTGAGGGGGAGGCTCTAATCATATGGCCTGGGGCAGATGCTCCATTTGCATTTCTATTAATCCGGGCCCTCCTGGAGATGCTTGAGCAGAGACACAGCAGGCTTTGTGTTTGAACTTGTGAGAACCCGTACCACCGCTTAATAACTTAATGCATATGTATGGCCTCCTCAGACAGCCCGCTAGGAGGCAGAGGCAGGAGTTGCCACCAGCTTGCAGACCTCGGGGCTCCACTGAAATGTGTTCCTACAGGAAGAAGCACCTTGCTTAGCGGAGTCCTGTGCCTTCATCCCATCCAGGCATCCAGCTGCCTGGCTGGAATGCCTGGGGTTTGGTTAGTCTGTCTGTCTGTCTGTCTGTCTGTCTGTCTGTCTGTCTGTCTATTTATTTATTTTTAAACTTGGAACCAGTACACATTTTTAAAGCTTGGCTCCAATGCCTTAGTTGTCAGTGACCAGAAATAGCCAGACAGCCTTATGTGTATTTAACTCCATAACAAGGCAGCAGGTGTCCTTTCATTTCAGTCAAGAATTAGGGAAAATGGACTGTTTCGGGCAGTCATACAGGGAAGCAAGGTGGTGTAGTATTAAAAGCACTGGTTTTACCATCCACCAGACATCATCTTGGCCTGAGCAGGTAACTCTTGGTTCTCTCCTCCAAGGACTGCTTTCAGGGATGCCATGGAAAGTGGGGGAAAGAAGTGTCCATGGAATTCCTTCACTCCAGGATTGACTCTTAGTTAATCAGCTATACCTACTATTATTATGACGTCATTCTGTGTCTTGGTAGAACTTTCTAATTTTGCAGCTTGCTTCCATCGTAAGCTGTTTTGCAGATGAAGGAGGGCGAATGATTACGTTTGGCTCTTGCTGAGTGACAGGCAGGCCAAGCTGATTCTGAGCCCCACTCTGAAAAGCTGGTGAAGAAAACACACACCACCATTTTTGAAATGGACATTTTCTGTCTTTTATTTATTTATTTTTTTTGAAGCAGGGTCTCACCTAGTCAGGCTGTCCAGGAACTCACTCTGTAGCTTGCTTCAATCTCCTACTTCACCCTCCCAAGTACGGGGACTAACAGTGTGTGCCACTATACCTGGCTTTAAATTTTAGGTTGAAGTTGGCAGACATGGATGAAAACCACTCAGGTTTCTTCTAAAATGTCCAAAGGAAACACAGAAAGCAGTCTCAATGCTGCTCTCATTTCCACCAAATACCACAAAGCTTCCTTTCAACTAATAACATTTCACCGCATTCTACAAAGACATCTTACCATCCATTAAGATTTCCCTGAGGGCTGGAGAGATGGCTCAGCGGTTAAGGCACTTGGCTCCAGTGCCTAAGGCCCAGAGTTCAATTCCCCAGGACTCACATCAGCCAGACCCACAATGTGGTGGCTCTGGTGCGCTCTCTCTCTTTCTCTCTCTCTCTCTCTCTCTCTCTCTCTCTCTCTCTCTCTCTCTCAATCTCTGT
Organism: Zapus hudsonius; assembly: GCA_004024765.1. Lineage (NCBI taxonomy): Eukaryota > Metazoa > Chordata > Mammalia > Rodentia > Dipodidae > Zapus > Zapus hudsonius. The sequence continues at coordinate 36,120 of PVHP010002757.1, read as the reverse complement.
ATCTCTGCTTGAAAAATGAATAAATAAAATATTTTTTAAAAAAGATTTCCCTGAAATTATAATAAGAAATGTTCCTTCCTTTGCCTTTCCTCTGAAATAAATTTGAGATATACTGGTTCTCATTTCCCTCATCATATTTTTGCCAAGTGTGGTAGTTTGAACAATGTCCCCCAATAGAATTTATTATAATTGTGTTTATTAAATTGTTAATTGTCTCTAGGCTTCTGGCTGGAGGAAGTGTCACTTTGGCCTAGCCTCCTGGGGACTGGCCCTTTCTAATTTGGATGCAAAATACTAGGGATAGATTTGCAAAAGAAAAGCCAGAACCCCAGGTCTGGCAGTTCTGCATTTTGTGAATTACAGTGTTATAGTTACTGGCTGGCTTTGGAGGTGCTGGGCCTCTCTGTCTCTGCTTGGATCTGTGAAAGGGGGCCAGCCTTTTTCCTTAACTTCCCCTGGGTCTGTTAGTTTCAATAAATACTTTCCTTCCCAAAATTTTGCCTGGTTTGTAGATTCATCTCAGCGACGTGTGGCTGACTACGACAGCAAGTTTCTCTGTCTTAGTTACAAACAAGGCCAAATACACTGTGTAGATTTATTGCACATGGAGCCCGGAGCAGAATGGTGATGGTGGATATGCTCTCCTAACCGCAAGGTAGTACCTCCTGGGCCCTGTCAGTACATGCAGAGAAGGTGGCAGAGAAAAATGCCAAAGAAAGTGGCAACAAGCATACGTAACACTACCCTAGACAACCTTATCACATTGGCGTTAATAATGAGAAGAGGGGTGGTTGAAAGAAATCTGTTCATAATTTCTAAACTCTGTCTAGAAGCAATATATTGCCTGATATTTCTACATCAGAGTTCATGTGTATCAGATTTTCAATAAGTATGAATCGTAGTTATCTTTTTCTCACAGGAAGCCTCTAAGATCCCAATCTAAACTATAAACACATACGCTAAAAAAATGTGGACAGCATTCCTAACAAAATCCGTGTTGTCCTCTGGACTCTACACACATGCACATGCAGGCATTAATTTTTTTTATCCAATTTAATGTTAACTAATAGTACTACTCTCCCAATATCCAATCATTAAATAAATAAGAAAAAATGATAATGAAGATTTACAAATCCTGCACTTAGATATGATTTTATTCAGAAAGTCTAAGATGACTTTTCTTGGTGACCCTTTTCCCACTTCTACCTTTTTCTGATTCCTTGGAGGTTTCAGGACATGTGTACTGATAAGATGAAAATCTCCGGGGTAGTCTCTCCACGGCCTCTGTTTTTCTCTCTTGCATCATGGGCAGGGCCTCTGCCCACATAACTTTTTTCTTAGACTACATTCAGGATGCTAAGAGACAAACTCAGCTCTGAGCTTTGGAAACTTAAGTAAACAAGCGTAGGCTGTGGAGACAACCTCCCTGGATCAATTCCTAGCTCTGCCATATACTAGATGTCTGGACAAGCTATCTCCCATCTCTGGAGCTGAGAGTCTTTATTCATAAAACATGAACGGTCACAATAGCTAGCCTTTTAAGAGTTGTATGAAATGAGTTATAAGAGTCACACAATTAATTATTCAATTAACATTTTCTTTCTACTATTTTCTGTTTAACTAATTACCGTTTTACAGACATGTATTACTCATTCCTTTTGGTATATTAATTGAGTTTATTGTGTGGTATTCTGTAATAAACTAGAGCTGTTTGTTTTTATAGCATTTACTGCACATGGAAGTCACATGGTAAATTCTTACATTTCCTTCCTATATCTAAATGGGGGCTGGAGAGATGACTCAGTAGCTAAAGGTACTTGCTTGCAAAGCCTGCTGGACTGGATTTGAGTCCTCAGCACTCACGTAAAGACAGATGCACAAAGTGGCACATGCATCTCGCCCTCATGTACAATGGCAAGAAACCCTGGCATGCTCTCTCTCTCTCTCTCTCTCTCTCATCTTCCTCCCTCCCTCCCTCTCTCTCTGCTGACAAATAATAAATACATTTTTCAAAAAGGGTCACTGTTAGGCTCTCTAAAACTGTTCTGAAGTGGCCCCAATTTCTCTCACACACAGACTGACTGGTGGTCCTTGTTACAGAGCAGCGCGGATAAACTCTCATTCATCATGTTTGTAGTGAAGGCCGTGAGCAAACTCTGTTAAACAGAGCTCTGTGAACCAAAGCTGCCGGCGATCCAGCATCTGGTTTGAATGTTTTACTTGATGGAAGAGTGAGCTATGTGCTTCCTAATCCAGTACAAGGTCACGGACAGGAGCTCCCCAGTAACGAGAAGCTGGCAGGGAAACACCAGAGGATAAGATCAAGGCTGAACTGAGGTAGAAGAATAAGAGAAAGCAACAGAGAATAGGGCTGAAGTTCAAAGTGGACAGTCCTGCGGCCAAGCCAGATGGACCATCCTTTAAGACAGCTTGCCTCTTGTTCTGTCTTTCTTCTAAGCCGTGTTTTGGAGCGCTTTTTTCTTGTGTTTTCCTAATCAAATCCATAAGAATCCAGGATGTGATATAAGAAAAGAGAGAGGGCTGAAGAGATGGCTTAGCGGTTAAGGCATTTGCCTGCAATGCAGAAAGACACAAGTTCGATTCCCCAGTGCCCATGTAAAGCCAGATGCACAAGAGGGCGCATGCATCTGGAATTCATTTGCAGTGGCTGGAAGCCCTGGCTCTCCTATTCTCTCTGTTTCTCTGCCTCTCTCTCTCTCTCTCTCTCTCTCTCTCTCAAATAAATAAGAAAATGTTTTAAAAAAGGAAAGAGAGAAGGGAAAGGGAAACAGATATAGTTTGGACATATCCTAGTTTTTCACAGTTTCATTCTAATCAGTTTCACTTCATTATGAAAAATAAAATTCATTTTATAACGATGCACGTGGCTCACAACAAGACCTTTAGGAAACGAAGACTTAGATGAACTATGACACAAAAATTAAAATATATTCACTGTAGTCAAGTAAGGCAGGAAGCGACCCAAATTGTTTTAAGTATAAAAGTCAAAAGACAGAAAAAAGTTCTCAAATTAAATCTTTTTTAAAAGAAAAATTCTTTAATTAGAATAGGGATGACAAGAAGCTCCATCTCTCATGGGAACCCCTGTTTCTGGGTAGGAGCCCCTGGATTGCTGTCTTGGGAAGAGCTCTGAAGTCAATCCGGTTGAGCTCCTAACAGTCACGTGCGATGGTTGATATTTGTGAAATACACTATGTTTTCACCACTCTGAACTATGAGCATTCTTGAAGAATTCTAGCTGGAAATCAAGAGTTTGCATTCGATGTCACAACGAATGGTAAATCCCAAAGAAGCGTTAATTCGTCTGAGGAACCTCAAATCTTTTTAGCAAAAAGTCCCAGAAAAGTTTGACTTAAAATGAGACTGCATCCTGAGTTTCAGGATACTTCTTTTGTTGTTTCACAATTCGGTAACTTCTGTCTTGATTTCACTAAATGTTCAGCACTAGCTTGGCCCTCATGAAAACTAAGATGTTTGCGAAGGTGGGGCTGGGAGATGACTCAGCAGGTGAGGTGTTTGCTACACACGTAAGAAGACTTGAGTTTGGATCCCCCGCACTCACGTGAAAGTAGAACATGATGGTACATGTCTTTTGTTTCTGAGAACAGAAGATTCTAGAGACTTTTCTGGCTAGCTTGTTTAGCCAAATCAGTGAGTCTTGGTGTCTCATTGCTGGGCCAAAAAAAAAAAAAAAAAAAAAAGCCTAACCAGGAGCAGCTTATGGAAGGAAAGGGTTGATTTCTAGTTTATAGGTTCCAGAAGTTTCGTCATGGCAGGGAAAGCTTGAAAGACCTGAGTAGGAAGCCTGTGTCACATATTCATATCCACAAAAAGGAAGGACTCAGAATGGACTAGGTTACACTAGGAAAAGGGGCTAGATTATAAAATTCCAAAGCCCACCCTGCCCAGGGACACACCTCCTCCGGCAAGACTCCTCCTTCAAAAGCTCCACCAGCTGGGGATTAAATATGAGGCTTAATCACAAATCCATGAGGCAACGGGGGATATTTTACATTCAAACCACCACACTTGGATTGGAGAGATCCTGTCTCAAAAAGTAAGATCAACTGAGTGAAAAACCTGATGGCGATTTCCACACATGAATGTGCACACATGTACATACATAGGAATGCAGCTACATTACACATATGCACACATGCCACACACATGGACAAATGCTACAGAGGTCACCATGTTACTCCAACCACCACATACAGATGTCACCAAGCCCATCCACACCCACAATGCCCAGGTCATCATAATCCCCCATTTAAAATGATACATTCAACAGAAGTTTATAATTTGAACACAGTCTACTTTAGCTATGAAGATTCTGAAATTTTAAATACTGGGATCCCCAATTATTCTTTTTTGCCCAGAGCATCTATTTCTACATCTTGGAGAAAAATCATTTTATCATTTAGATCAGTGGCCCTTACCTTTGTGACCTGCTGTGCGTGTTTAAGTGCCTTTCAGTGTGGCTTCTCCCTAATTAGGAGAAGCAGCCCTGTATTTTAAGGATATCACTGTTTAAAACAATGTGAATTTTACATCACACATTTGCCTCAGAGCATCTGCAATGAGCTTATTTTTACAAAATCAAAACAAATATGAATCTAAAACCAGTCACCCGGTTCTGTAGCCAAGATTACATTATTCTTGACCCCGTTGGTATAAAAATGTGAATTCATTTCTTGAAGACTGTTCCTTCCAAAAACGTATAGTTTCTATAAATCTTTTTATATCTGGGAAGTTGAAAAAAGAACAAAGTCAAATTTTGTGCAGCATTCACACAACACATAGCCTCAACCCCAAGGAGCACACCAGCCTTCCCACCTAGGAGAGACCACAGTGGAATAGGGATCCAGGAGGAGGGAAACAGAGGTATCAACACGTGACTTGTGCATACAAAATTTTACTTAATAAAAAAAATCATAGAGAAGTACCAAATTAGCAATTAAAGTCTGTAATGTAAGACCTAAACTGCAAGGCTCCCTTCGGAAAGCCTTAATATTCAAGAACACCTTCTTCAACTCCACAGAGCAGAAAGGGCAGCGGAGAAAATGTGCAAACTTCCACAAGAGTTGCCGAGTTTGGTGTTGCTTACAGCTTTCTTCTTTACTCTCAATCCTGTTACAAATAATGCCAACCTGTTTTTATTAATTTACATTAAGTTCATTTAACACTGATGAAACAGACCAGAAATGTATAATGAGGAACATTTAACAAGCTCCCGCATTAGGGCTAATCATGTTGTTTATCTCATTCTTGGAAAATATCCTGGTAGAAAGCTCCATCCTTATTTAACAAGTAGAGGGGGAGAGAGAGAGAGAGAAAGAGAGAGAGGGAGAGAGAGAGAGAGTCTCCAGCTACTGATAACAAAGAAATGAACAAGCTTAATAATCTCCAATTTGGTTTTGCACTCCACTTAATGATGGAGGCGATGTGAGCTCTGCGGCCAGAGAACACGGGGACACGTCTACAAGTACTGAAAATTTAATTAAAAGTCAGAAAGCCACCGCACTGAAGACTCAGCAGAAAGCCATTTATTTTTAAAATCTAATATATTCTTCATGACTAAAGGCTAGAGCACATGCTGGCTTACACATTTAGCTGTAACTGATTTAAGCTACTTGATTTTTTTTATTTTTTTTCCTTTTTTTTTCTTCTGGCTCACAGGGTGGTGCTCAATTTGCAATGGAGTAAATTGGCAGAATTTAATTTGGTGGATTTTTTTTTTAACTGTAAAAAAATCCTCATTAAAGCAACACGATCCATTGTATACTTTTTTTTTCATCGTTAACTGACCTAACTACAGGTAAAGGAGATACAGTTATGGATTTATATAAATCCTATCATCAATTTATAGTTGAAAGACTAGGGAGTTACCTCATTTTAAATAGGTTCTTTTTTCCCCTTAACCTTTCTTTGTTTTAATGAGGATTCACTTTGTCACAGTCTGAGAAGTCTCCTGGCAGGAATGTTTCTCAGGAAATTATAAGGAATGAAAAGCAGGAATGGGAGAAGATGCCTGGCTAAGCTTCCACTATGCGGGACAAGTTGATATTTAAACGCATCGCTGGAACTCTCTCGGTACTGTTTCTTGGCCTCCACTCTTATGGTGGCTTGAACACAATGTCCCCACAGCCTTGGGTATTTTTGATTAAGATTACTTCTTAGTCTTATACTTAGTCTTCAGCAGGCTGATCCCTGCTGGAGGAGGTGTGTTGCTGGGGTCTGATCTTCAGAGCAGCCCTATTAGGTGTGTTTAGAGTCAGCTCGTGCTGGTTGGCTCTTCTCTCTTTCTAGTGTGGACGTGTGATGAAGTGACCCAGCTCTTCCACCTTGATGAAGCGTCCCTGGAATCTGTAAGCCTGAAATGAACCTTTTCCTCCCATCAGCTGCTTCTGGTCAGGTGTTTGTCCCAGCAAGGAGAAGGTAACTGCAGCAACTCGAAATCACACAAAACCAAACCATGGGTGATCCGAGAAGGTAGTAGAAAGAGTTGAGACAAACTTCTTTGGAGATGGTGCACTTGCATGAGAAGGGGTTAAGTAAGATGCTGGGTGAAGTTGTTTCTTCCATATGACCTAGATAAGAAAGTATTTTGCCTACTTGACTTTACCTAGGACAACCTCAAAAGGCTTGGAAGCAGAGGGCAGATCAGTGCAGAGTAATAGCCTCATGCCGAGTCTCCCAAGTAAAGCAACACCTCCTACCTCCCCAAGAAATGTGACTGAATCTCTGTTCCCAAAGTTTAGCATGTGGCTGGCTGATGAAACCTACACTTCCGTCAGGTAAACTTCACTGTGTGAAACTCAGTCACCACCTTCCTACTCTTTTCTTCATGGTTCTTGGGGCTTCTGAAATCCAAGATATTCCTTGCTGCTATTTTTTCCCTCTCTCCATTCCAGTATAGATGAAGTAGCTCACCCGTTTCCCCCAATTCACTAATCTATTAGCATTGGTTAAATTCAGGTGACCTTCGAGAGCTGGTCATCTCATTTTACTTCATACTTCTTGAAAAGAAAACAAAAACAGTGAGGATTTTCCAATAAGACAGCGTGACCTGTTTGCTGATTACCTTCGCTGGTCAGCGGCAGGGTGAGCCCTGTTAAAGAACGAGGTCAGCTCATGTACCTTCAGACCCTCGAATCTTCTTGCATCTCAGCTGTTCTGTGAGTCTACATTTCAGCATTATCCCTGGAAGGACAGAGAATCAAATTTTATTCCGATTTTTTTCTGGTGCCCCTAAATGAAAGACCATAAACTATTCTAGATTTGATGGATTTATTTTCATGTACACCCTTGGGGCTAAGAATGATAAAACTAGAATACATAGGTATGTAATTAACCTAGTCTTATACTTGTATATATTTAAAATTAATGTTTTGTTTCTTTATTTTAGTTTTCAAATCATCTGAGTCCTACTAGCATTTGGACTTAATAGTCTTCCCCTGGCAATTCCAAAAGTACCTCTGTGTTGGTCCCTTCCTGGGAACACAGAGGGAATCACTTGTCGTTGCATGTGGCATCCGGTCTCCCTTATAAAAAGCACCCCCACACTAACAAACAGTCAAGGGTTTTTTCTGGCTTTATGTGGGTACTGGGGAATTGAACCTGGGTCTTTAGACTTTGTAAGCAAGTGCCTTTAACCATTGAGCCATCTCTCCAGCCCAAATTCAGGGTTTATATTACTTCAGTCATAGTCTCCTCGATATACATGGTCTAACTACATGAGTTGGCTTAAACCAGCCAAAATACCTCTGCACTGTGACCCTGCATTCAGGTGGGTGAGGCGACCTTCAGGCTTCCTACAAATGGCATGGAACTTCTGGCAATTGGCGTCAGAAGGAAGCGCAATGGCCTATTCCTAACTCCAGATGCTCTTGACCTCATGACTTGATGTATCCACTGTAGACCAAAAATTCTGTAAGTGGGAAACGCATTCTGTCCACCTAGCTTACAAACTCTGTAGCTTAGCAACATAGCCATGTGTAGGGTATCCCTTGGTTCCTCCTCGTGGTTGTGGAATTGGGCATCATGACCACTGCCCGGCATCATGCCATATGTCACCAGCCTGGGAAAAGATCCAGTTTCAAAGCACAGTACTCCGTGCATAAGGCTTTCACACCACCATAAAGTCAGAAATTCACCAGCTGAACCATCATAAGCTGAGGGCCACATGGGCAAGTTAAGCACAAAGAAACATATAAGGGTTGACCAAGGAAGTCCAAGAAGTCTTAGTTACCTGCTCACCTAGAACATCTGGCCCCTGAGCTTGCCACGCCCCATGACCATGTTACAATATTGAAATATAACGAGCCTGGTCACACAAGCTTCACCTAACAGCTGTCCAAACTCCCAGTCTTTAAGGAAGCTGAGCGCCTAGGTGAGTGACCACCATGACTCCATCTCAAAGCATTCTTCAGAGGCTTGAAGACATCAGTGAAACTATGCCCATCGTGGGAATTTCCAATTCCCATTCTTTCCAGTTTGATTGCATGACTGTCATCTACGCCTTCTTCCAGATGTAATGCTCCTGTCCTGGCTCCTACAGTCAAACTTCTGTCTCCACAAGAGATTATATGCAACAGGGCCTCGGGGACCAGGTATGTCATTTATTCTAGCTTGTAGCTGTCAAAGGAGAACACCAAATGTATTAGGTATGGTATCTCCTAAGAGCTGATGATTTAGCTTATTCTCAAGCCCCACCCACCAAGATGAGTCCAGTGGTTTTTTCCCATCATGCCTGGTCCTTGTCTCATCAGGTGCTCTGGTTAAATTTGAACCCACCCAGCCCTTCAGCTCAGCCATGCTTATCCAAGCCCCACAATGCTTCTAAAGGCAACACAAGGATCTAACGTGTGCTTAACTTAACTCATTCTGGCTTCGGAAAAACGGTCATGAGAACATTAACAATGGTATCAGCATGGGCAGAGGTCAACTTGGAAGGGAGAGGAGGTCCCCATCTTGCTGGTATACCAATGCTTGCTTGGATTTGGCTCCATATTCTGACATCAGGACTCCTGTCTACCTTCTCTTACTTACTGTGCACAAGGAAAGAGTAAAGAAGGGTAAAGTTAGATCTGTGTCCATTCCATATGCTCTCAAGTGAAAAAAGCAAAATAAAAATGAGTATGGATACTACAGTCATGTTTTCATACTTAAAAATATACATGAAAATGTATTTTGCTATATGAGGACACCAGAAGGGTATACAGTTTGAAAGACCCATGGCAGCTCACCCTGAACCCTTCAGAGCATGGGACTGGAGTTGGAAGAAGCCGTGAGGAGCAGTGTTTTCTTTCCCAGCCTTCTAGAAACACTTACCACAATGGCAGTGAATGACTGTGTGATTTACAAGATATCAAATGAGATCTAAAAATCTGAATGCCAGAACTGGAATCCAGCTGCTGCAGGTACCAGTCCGTTTTGTCTCCTTGGCCCATGACTGAGCTGCTATTTGGGGAATTCTACTCACCATCCCAGGCCTCCTTTGATGCTGAACTATTTGAGGAACTTTCTTTCTTCCTGTGTTTTCAAATACAGTTCATCTTATGTAACAATTTTTATACACCTCTGACATCTCCAATATTCACTGATAATTCTTCATTTTATGTCAGAAAGGGTTCTCTGTGTTATCTTTGGAAGAAAAATGAGCTAATTGTATGAGAAAAAATTGCTTTTATTAAGTGAAGCATGCCCATTTCATCAATGGAGATAAAAATGTCTTTAAGTTCTATGCTATTTGGTCTTACTTCTTCAACCAACCCATCTAGATCATAGAAATTCAAACATCTTTAAAGACCACTTGGGGGCTGAAGAGATGATTTATCAATTAAAGACACTTGCATTCAAAGGCCGACTTCTGGGGTTTGATTCCCAAGTACCCACATAAACCCAGATATACAGAGTGGTGCATGCACCTGCAGTTGGTTTGCTGTGGCAAGAGGCCATGGTGTGCCCGTACACTCACTCACTCTCTCTCTCTCTCCCTTTCTCTCTCTTTTCCTCCTTCCTTCCTTCCCTCCCTCTCACCCTTCCTTCCTTCTTGCAAATAAATAAATACATACATACATAATTGTTTAAAAAAATAAAAATTAAAAAGACCACTTGGCACACTGCAATGATATATTTGAAATTAAAGAATATTCCTAAGTGATTTTTGTTAGGTTCTCCAAAGAAAACACCGTATAAATAGCTACTGAACACTGCCCCGGGGGACAGCACATCTTCACATGACGATTAAAAGAAAGACTGTCAGATGGTTTAATGGATGGCATGGTGGATGCCAGCAGGCTACCTGCCTGAATGCTTCTCATGTCTCTCCTCTGTAATTACTGCCATCGTTTTCCACTTACTGTAATAAAGAAGAACAATTAATTCAAGGTAAAATTGGCATTAACTAAAAATAAAAGCAGGCTGTTAGATGTCACACAGAACTCCAAAAAGTACCAAGCATTCCTGCACCCTTCTAGGGGCACAGCAAGGGTTTCCTCTGGAGAATATCAGGTCAGTTCAAGAAACTTTGGACCTTCTGCTTCTTTACAGAGCATGCAGAGACAGACAGACCCAGAGAGTGCCTTTAACCACTGAATCATCTCTTCAGCCCATTTTCAGGTTTTGTATTCCTGCACCCATAGTTTGAGGCAGTATATGGAGTAGGCTGTGATTGTCACTAGTCCGTTGATAAACAAGATTTGCTGCATTTCTTCATGATTTGATAACATTTCCCCAGTTGGGTCACAAAGTCATAAAGAAGTATTTCATAATCTGGTTTAACTGAAAAAATAATTACTAAAAATCTGACTGTTACAATATCTTTTTTTCTATCGCACAACATGGCTAATGTGCTTTTAATGCTCCTTTCATAGAAAGGAACATCACAGCCCCCAATACGAATCCTACTTCTAGAGAAGTGAGTGGAAAGCAAAGAAGACTGAGGTGCGTGAGCCCTCCCTCTGCCTGGGACACATCGTGGAACACTGCTTGTTTGATAGTCTGGGGGAGGGGGAGGGAGAGTGGACACACAGAGCCGGGCAGAATGAAATATGGAAGATTATCATTCAAGAAGACTCCAGGGCTGGGGAGATAGCTCAGTCAGTAAAGGACTTGCCTCACAAGCAGAAGGACCCAAGTTAGATCCCCAGAACCCACATGAAAAAGGCCTGGCACATCCCTGGAATCTCAGGACTGGAGGGTCGGAGATGATCTGACATCTGACTCTCACAGGAGCTCACTGGCCACCCGGTCTTGCCTAATTGGCAAACTCCAGGCCAATGTGAGACAGTCTTAAAATAGGTTCTCTCTCTCTCTTTCTCTCTCTCTCCTCTCTCTGCTTGCAAATAAATAAATAAAAATTTAAAGGGGCTGGAGAGATGGCTTAGCAGTAAAGGCACTTGCCTACAAAGCCTAAGGACCTGGGTTCAATTCCCCAGTACCCACATAAAGTCAGATGTACAAAGTGGCACATGCATCTGGACTTCCTATGCTGTGCCTAGAAGCCTTGGTGCACCCATTCATTTTTTTTCTCTCTCTCTTCCTTTCTTTCCCTATCCCTCTCATCTCTCTCTGCTTGAAAATAAATAAATAATATTTTAAAAATCTAGGTGGGAGGGCACCTAGTAACAACACCCAAAGTTGTCCTCTACCCTGCACACACATGTTCTCTCTCTCTCTCTCTCTCTCTCTCTCTCTCTCTCTCTCTCTCTCTCTCTCTCTCTCTGTTTAACACACACACACACACACACACACACACACACACATCCACACACAGCTCCAGCCATCCAAATAGAGTTTACCACAGCCTGGCAGGCTGAAGGTTCATTCCCTGGAGTTACTTGAATAAACGAGAAGGTAAAGTCTACAACTGCTAAAGCAAACGGTCACTTCTGTTGACAAGTTTCCTGCAATTCTCAAACACTTCCTTTGTTAAAACACACAGCAACAATCACCCACCCACTCTGAAGAGCCTCGGTTACTGAAATCTACATCAGACTTCCTCCTAAATCTTAAGCCTGGATTCCCCCCCCCCCCTTGCTTTAACTGTGCAACATAAGCAATGTAAAAAATCCAGGCTTGCTAGTTAAATATAAGAACACGGAGCAAAATATCCGAGAAAGGTTGCACCTCTTTAAAGATGCAAATTGATAATGGAACTCAATATCAAAACAACAGAGCGCTGTTAATTTTTAAAAAGGTGCAAATTGCTAATCTTACTTAAGGCTTTTTTTTAATTGCTTATTACGAATCCTAGCACACACCAAAAAAATTTAAACAAAATAAACTCTTTAAAAATAGGAGGGTAAGGCCGACACGTGAGCTTTACTCGGATCCTTGGCCTCACGTTTGAACTTGCTGGTTTCAGTAGGGCTGACTAAAGCCCTGCAGTATTTACCCCAGGGTCCGTCTAGCCTTTCTCCTGGACTCATCAGCTGTCTAATGCCAGAGCGAGCACAAAGCTCCGATGCTGTAACAATGACCGTGTCTTAGGACTTGAGTCCACTGGCCTCACTCATGATGACAGAAGTGGACATAACTAGGAGGAGCTCAGCTGAGCCTGGACAAAGGACCCAGGTGACTTAAGCCATGGGCACCTCTCCAAGCACTCTTTGGCCTTCAGGAGCTCAGGCTTGGCCATGACAGAGGAGTGTTTTTTTCCAACCATCTGTAAGCCTGACAGAGATTGACATTTGTTTTGTAGGCATCTCATCAGGTGTGTCAACAGCCCTAAATTCATAGGCTGGGGGTTGTAGTAGTTACCTTCTCATTGCGGGGATGAAATGTCTGCCCAGAAGTAGCGCATGGGAGCAAAGGGTTTGTTTCAGCCTACAGTTCTGAGAGGGGATGTTCCACCATGGCAGGGGAAAGCATGAGAGGCCTGACTGAGAAGCCTGCTCATATCTCCACATCGGAAGGAAGGAAGGAAGGAAGGAAGGAAGGAAGGAAGGAAGGAAGGAAGGAAGGAAGGAAGGAAGGAAGGAAGGAAGGAAGGAAGGAAGCTGAGTGCTGGCCTTGGAAAGGGGCTACATTAACCCAAATCCCACCCCAGTGACACACTCCCTCCAGCAAAGCTCCCCCTCCTAAAGGTCCCACAACTTTCCTAAATCGCCCACAGCTGGGGACCAAGTATTCAAAGCACATGCACCCACGAGGGACATTTCACTCAAACCTCCACAGATGTCAAGGCTGGTGACACTTTATACACCATGAAAATTTAAAAGAGGGCGGGGGAGATGGCTCATCTATTAAAGGTACTTAATTGCAAAGCCTGCTGGCATGGGTTCAATTCCCCAGTACCCACATAATAGCCAGATACAAAAAAAGTGTCACATGCATCTGGAGTTCATTTGTAGCAACAAGGGGCCCTGAATTGCTCATACACAGATAGATGATAGATAGATAGATAGATAGATAGATAGATAGATAGATAGATAGATAGATAGACTTTAGGGCACATACAAGGAGCAGGGTAGGCACAGGACAGTGGAGAATGGAAGGAGAGGATTAAATGGGCGTGTGGGATAGGGGTGGAGAGGGGTTGTTATGTGAGCTCTGTGAGTGTCTGCACTGCCCAACAATTTAACATATCAAGAGATACCCAAGTGTTTCCAAAGCTCCAGAGAGAGAGAGAGCAGTAGGGAAGGGAACCACAGAAGTCTAAACTCTTATCAATAGTCTTAAATCAAAATGAGAGTCAGGCTTTGTGTTTGTGTGTGTGTGTGTGTGTGTGTGTGTGTGTGTGTGTGTGTGTGTGTGTAAGAGAGAGAGAGAGAGAGAAGAGAGAGAGAGAGCTGTATGGCACGTGGTGTGTGCACATGTACGCACCCATGCGATGCACACCGAGGCCCAAGGAGAATGCTTGGAGTCTTTCTGTTATCTCTCATCCATGTATTGCTGGAGATGGAGTCTCTCCCTAACCCAGAGCTCCTGTTCTTCAGGGAGCCCCAGTCATTCTTCAGTCTTCCTCCTTCTTCCATGGGCTGGGGTTACAGATGTATGTGGCCACACCCACATGGGCTCTGGGGAGCAGAATTGGATGTCTCCAGCCCAAGAGGCCCTCACACTTAGGCCACAGTGGCCCAAACTATCCAGCCATCTTCCCACTCTCCAGAGTCACATGGTCAACCTCAGAAACAAATGACAGAGAAATCAACTCCAGTGAAAGAATGACAAGGTGATATACCAATAGTACCTGGAGTCCAGAAGCACATAGACTTGGTATAATTAATGAGATCTATCTAGCATGTCTATTGAAGGTGGAGACCCACGACCAACTTTTGAACACATATGATGAAGCAATTTGCTATGCACCTAAGACATTGGAAATATGGGAGGTGAATGACAAGCCTAAGTTAATGAGTTTCACATGATTCCACCCCATTTCAAAAAAAAAAAACAGATGAAAAGGAAACAGAAATTACAAATCTTCAATGATTGCCACAGTTGGGTATGGCTTGTGGGGAGAAGAGCCATTGGATCCCACGAGGCACTTCTCACTTCTCAAGTGGTGTTCAGTAACTCAATGCAATTATCCCTTAGTGAGTTCCAAGAACAGAGCGTCTGAGCCTGCTCATACATCTCTACAAGCCTATGACAGTGGAACAGCTCCTTCCCCTCGCCCATTGTTGAACTTGAGAAGTAGAAACCATTTGCAATATTTGTTGTGGTCAGAACAACAAGAAGGGAGAACCTATGGATCTGTCTTCCCTTGAAATTCCCTCATAGAGTAACTTGACAGAAAGATAATCCAAATGTTAGAAGGCATGACTTGCTCTCTCCCACAAACAACAGGTAGTATTTATTCCACCATCCACATCTCCACGGCCACCATCACTCACACACGCATTGCACACGCCATAACACCCTACACCCCATCTGATGCCCTCCTTCAAAAGCCAGGCAGTGGAATCACCAGAGTTAGAGACAAGCCAGTCCAAACCAGCCAAGGTAAAAACACACCATTCCATTGCTGAAACTTAAAGCATTCGCTTCAAGTAGCTGAATGGACACGTCCAACTGTTGACTCCTCTGGGAAATTTTTAATTCTTGGGAGAAAAAGGACTAATGAAAGCAAACTCACTCTCACTGTTCTTTCTCCTTCACACCCTCCCACATCAAATCAATCACCAGTTTTGTCCCTTTGATCTCTGAAATATCCATAAACCTCACTCACTGGAATCTATCTCCTTTGCCCTGTACGCAACCCAGACACTTACATACCATCTGCCATGATTCCTCGATGTTTGCAGAATGAATCCCTAACCCCTTTGCACAGAAGATGAGGCTCTCCACAAAACCGTCTCTCCAAACTCTCAGACTGTACCTGCATCTACCCTGTTCCCCTTTGGGGGCCCACCAAATTCATTCATGGTTCCATTCTTCAGTAAACTATCTCAAGTACCCTTCAGTCACCCAAACCACTTCCAAGTCTTCTTCTCCAAACCATTTTACTCCAAATATCTCATGTTCTGTGAATTTTTTCCATCTCCTGTAAACACAGCCATTTTAGACTCAAAACGCTTTTTTTCACTAACCTCTCTATATAGATCATAACTGTATCATAGCTGTTGAACTATTTGTTTCTGGTTAGATCCAGAGTTCTTAATAAACAGAGACCTTCTTCTACTCTGTCTTTTTCCCCATCTGCCCCTCAAAACAGTTTCTGGTACCTTGCAGATGTGAGATACATTCAGGATAGATGAATGGATGGATGGGTCAGTGACTGAGTTCATTGTTTTGTTTATAGAGAGCTCTTACCTCTCCTGGGGGAGGGTCACCCTGTTAATCTATAATGGTACCTACCAACCTCTGAGATGCAGAACCTAAAAACTCAAGAGAATTAAAGAAAGATAATGGGGAAGTGGAAAAGAGAGTGAAAGAGAAAGGTTAAGGAAAGAACCAGAAGAGAATAAGAGTAAGAAGCCAAACAAAATTAGGATAGGCAAGTGGAAGGGGGAAGAAAATAAAAATCAAGGTAAGAGCTTTGACAGCAGGGGAGAGAGAGAGCTACAGCAAGAGAGAACAAGGGGTGGAAAAGCACTATTCATAGAGAAAACAGAGGGGAAGGAAGAAGGGGACTAATAAAAACCAATTACAGGGCTGGAGAGATGGCTCAGTGGTTAAAGCACTTGCCTACAAAGCCTGATGACCCAGGTTCATTTCCCCAGTACCCAGGTAAAGCCAGAGGCACAAAGTGGTTTATGCATCTGGAGTTCATTTGCAGCAGCTGGGGGCCCTAGCATGCCCACTCTCTCTGTCTCTCTCTGTCTCTCTCTCTGCTTGCAAATAAATAAATAAATAAATAAATAAATAAATAAATAAATAAATAAATAAATAAATAAAATTTTTGAAAAAGGACCAATTAGAAGGAAAGTGAAGAGACTTATTCAGGAAGTATGGTGTTAAAAGCAAATGAAGTGGAAATTTTTTAAGTGTTAAACTCTACCCAAAAACAGTACAAGGGGAAAATTTCACACAACGAAACTTAAAACAAGTGAAGAAAAGGTATAACAAGTCTCTTGCTTGTGTTTCAATGGCATAACATACTAAATCGTCATTGAAACACTTTACCAACACTAATTAAGGTAGGTAGGTCAATGTGACTGGCCTGGTTCTTAAGGGGAAAAGTCGTGGGCTAAAATGATTAGGTGTTTTAGTGACTCGTACAATGACTCTACTTTGTTCTCCATTAAAGAACCATGTAGGTTAGGCTGCTCAGAAGTTACAGGATGAACAGGAAAACTCTCACAGCCCAAAAGGAGAATATACAGGAGCAAAGATCGAATGAAGATTAAGATTAATTAGATTACTAATGCAGATTAAATTCGATTTTATCTTTAATGAAGATTAAAATCTACTCATATGTTCTTGAAAAAATGCTCAAGGCACATGTCCAGTAAATTATATCCCCGGGTGACCAAGAGTCCAGAGAGTTCCACTCTGCAGCAAACCACAGGTTCCTTCCAGTTCCTGGTTTACACATAGGGCTGGAGGGACGAGGACAGCCTGAAAGAGGTCTGGTCGAGCCAGGAAGCAATATTAGCTCAAGTCGATGACATCTCTGATGACAGCTCTTTGTCCACACGCGGGCTTCCTAGAAATGCCACTGAAACTCTTGTGACCCTGGAGTTCCCTGACCTGCACTGTCCTTCGGTCATAACCGTTAGCTGTGGAGTGCACACTGGTCCACAGTCATCGCCCTATTGGGTCATGAGTGCCTAGAGGTCAGGGCTTTGCCTTCCTCACCTCCTCAGACACGACAACCATCCAGAAGCCCTGTGTGCAGAAAGTGGTAAGGAAACTCTGTGGGAAAATAGATGAATGGATAACTATGCCAATCATAAATCCACTTAGTCCTTAGCCAAGCCCTCCCCCCCCCCCCTTGTGACAGCCCTCAGGGCACCTAGCGACAGTTTGAAATGTTCACCGCTAGATGGCACTACTTTAATGAGGTAGTCAAGCCCCTACATTGACACCTTCACTCCCAGATGCAGGATGGAGCTTTGAGCCAAGCCAAGCTCGCTGTCATTGCTCTTCAACGTTCCTTAATGTTTCCTGTATTTTGTGTCAAACGATGCCCTTTCTAGCAGATTCTCTCATCATCAGCCCCATTGTCAGAACCACCTAAATCTCCATGTGTGCAACAAGCCTGGACTCTCCTACCCACAGCAGTGAGTGTTAGTCCTGGGGGCCAGAGAACTGACTCCCCAAGGTTCATGCTTGAAAAATGCTCATTTTCATATGGGTGCGGGCCCACGCCTTTAATCCCAGAACTTGGGAGGCTGGGGTGAAAGAACCCAGCCTCAGAAAGGCAAACATATGTTTTCTCTCCTTTGTGGTTGCTAGTTTTTGATAGTCACATAAAAACATGTATGTATATACTAAAATAAAATAGTAGTGAAATTATCCAGGGAAATGAAGGAGGAAAGGGGGAAAGAAAAGGTGGCACAAAGAACGCTCAACATATAATAGCTGCATGTGACACTTGTAATTAAGCATATTTTAATTTAAAAATTAAAACCAATTCCTCATGAAAAGAAAAAAAACCACTCACTAGAAACGTTGCTCTCTGTATATGTATGTACATATGTATATATTTGCAAAGTTATGACAGTCTAATTCATATCAGTTTACCTTAGTTTGATTCATTTTTCAATAAACACGGGGTTGGGAAATGATGTCTTTTCGTTTTTGACAGTTTCCTGAGAAAGATATTAAGGGGCAGCAGAGCTCCAGACCCTCAGGATCGCCTGCCCCAGGGCCCATCTGCACACAGCCCCTTCCTGCCCTTTCTCCTCACCCCTGCTCTCATGGCTGGCCAGGTCTGCCAAGGTGGAGTCCAGGCTCTCATCCTGCTCCTCCGGAACTCGTGTGTCTGGTTAACCTCTTTCATTGCTGAGCACAAAGTCCTATTGACTAAAGGCCTGGAGGATAAAGTTGCCTGGGCTTGGGCGGGAAGTCAGCCATGAACTCATCTTCATCAGAGGTGACCGGCGAGCAGCTGAACATCTTAACCTACATTCAAGTCTGTGTCGTGCAAGCCTGGCTCATTAAGATCCAGACTCCTCACGTCCTTGGCCTTGCTGGTGCCTCAGCTGTTCCACCTTTCTGTTAATGTCACCATGACATCACGGCCATCCAAACTCAAAACCTTTCGTCTCGTTCTCCTTCTTTCCCACATCTCCTTTCATCTCCAGCCATCTTCACACCCTGGTTCCCCTCTTGCTTTGTAACTTGTTCCTCTGTTATAAGGTTGATGAGAAGGGAGACCTTTTATTTACCAACTCACGTGTTTTTTTTCTCAACGCCTCTCACACTGGTCCTCAATTTATTAATTTGTATATCTTCTTTTTCTCTATAGTTCTGAGTATTGAATCCAGACCCTTGTGCACGATAGGGAAGCATTTTACTAGTGAGCCATCTCCTCAGCCATTAATGCATTTATTTGAGCATGTAAGGTACGTGCTATAAATAAAGCAAGAAAAGAGCCATACACATACACACAGAGACATTGTAATGAGTTTCAGGAAATTTTAGGTAAAATGAAGAATAGAGGTAGAACAGACCCATACCTACAAAAGTAGCCACTTTCCAAAAGTATCTCTCTCATCTCCAAAATATTATCTTCTTGTATTATAAAATGTACAAAGCCATATGGAGTTGGACCTGAATTACTTGCACTCAACTATAAACCAGTGAAAAGAAAATGAAATTGTCCATATTTGGGCATAGAAGAGATATTATGACAATTTAGTCCAAATTATTTTTAGGGATGACAGAATACCTGTGCTCAGAAATTTCTCTGGCTTTCTGCCTAAACAAGAAACTTGCAATTCTGATTTATAATTTCAGAAACGGTGGTAAAGGATCGATGTGCAAAGCCTTCCAGATTACATTTGCATTTTAATAGAAGATGTCAATGCCTCTGTCTCCAAGGGTGATGCATACTAGAATCTTCCGGTGCCTTGGCAGTTGACTCATGAGGGCTATTCCTTGCTGTAGGATGACATCACACAGGTTTTACCCTGCCTTTCATAAGCCCTGTAACTTCTGTACCCATAGGAGTGTCTCAGACCATAGAATAATAATCTGGTCTCCCCCTTCTTTTAAGGGGCGATAGTCAGGCATCCTAGACACAGAGGAATGGCCAAGAGCATAGATTCTGGGGTCAGTAAGACCTATGCTGGCTGTCATTTAACAGCTGCTATTGTTACTGCTTCTGCTGGTTTTAATACTCAGAATGTCCCTGCATACCCATCCCAGCCTGGCTAGCCACCTCCTGAATGTGCTGAGCACATCAGAGATGATCAGTGGATGCAAGATTTACTTCCAAACTAGTCTGAGGTCTCCCTCTCCTGTGGCACCATCCCACCATAATCTATAACTTGTGTTGATTTGTCCATTTCTTATTATGTCAAGAGCTTAACACATACAAGCCCATTCTCATCTTCACACAGTACATCATTGTTTCCATTACCCAATGAGGAAACAAAATCTAAAGATCTTGCCTCAGGCCACACCCCCAGGAGGGAGAGGAGAGAGGGATCCTCCCAACCATTTTGACTCTCCTTTTCTCCAACTTTTTTTTTCATGTAATCCTAATGTGGGTGTTATGGGTGTTATGTATGGATGTGTGTGTGTGTATGTGTGTGCGCGCGCGTGCGTGCACACACATACATACACACACACACACACACACACACACCTGCAGACACATGTGAAGAGGCTAGAGGAGAACGTTGGGTATCCACCTCATCTGAGTGTTTCCTTGAGACGCAGCATCTCACTGAGCTGCTGTTGCAGTCAAACTGGTTGACCAGCAAGCCCCAGGCACTCTCCAGTCTCCACTCACCACAGGACTGGGCTTACAGGTGTGAGGCTGGGCCTGGCTATTTGCGTGGGTGCTAAGGAATCCAACTAAGAGCAAATAGGGGCATCTCAGGCCTCCTGCTTGTACAGGGGCACTCTACTCACTGAACCATCATCCCAGACCTCCTTTCTATACATTTTTACAAAGATACATGAGTTTTTGTTTCCAATTTCTTCTTTGAAACCCCTACCTTGATGCTTAAATGATACCTTATTCATCCCTGATATTTAAAAAGAAGTCATTCATTTATATACTGAGTCTGAGATCATGAGCTACTTTTAGCCAAAATTTTTGTGATATGAAAAAGATGAATATATTTATAGCAGATAAAGTAACTCGCAGGGAGCTGGGTGTGAGGGCACGTGAATGTCCAAGCACTGGAGAGGTATAGACAGGAGGATCAGGAGTTCCAGGCCAGCTTCAGGTATATATTAAGTTCAAGGTCAGCTTCTTTTTGTTGTTGTTGTTGTTGTTTTTAAGTGTTTAAAAGAATAAAGTTGATTTCAAAGTAAGAGGAAAAGACAGCAGAGAGATCAGACTCCTCTGGGGGGAAGGAATATCAGAGCTGGAAACCCCTGTCCCGGTTGGAACTGGACTTTGGCTGAAAGGGGGAAGCTCGCCCATCTAGAGTCCACCATTGGTCAGCTTAAATGAAGGTGAAGTTCTGGTTGTCCACGATGTATCCAGTACTGTTGATGTCCTAGGAAGCCCACCAAGCCAGCCCTCCTGTGGGAAAAATTCACCCAGATCTGGAAGAAGGAGGAGATGGGATGATCCTCTTTGCCATCTTGGGTTGGAATATAATCACCTACCAAAGTCCCCCTTTCCCTGTCTTCGGAGCCAAAGAAACTATCTACGCCTACAGTGTCTCACTTCCTGACTCCCACAGAAGTCACCCTAACTGGAGCAATGACCACTTTTAACTGCTCCATGCTAAAAAGGGGGGCGATATTAGGCCTCAGCAGTTAGGGGAACTAACTAAGAACCAATGTTAGGACACTCTGGCATGATGGGCAGCTTCTGGGTACTGGGATGCCTCTAAAATTTTGGCATTTGGAACTGTACCTGAAACACATACAAAGGACTAATAGTAACATCCAAGTGAAAGGCTGAAGGTCATCTCAAGGTATGAGATGTTTAGTATTGTGAGGTAAGGAGGGTCTGTAACCACATTAAAAGTGGCAATGGATCAGCTTATGAAGACAGCATGAAAGTAAAATTGTGAAAATTAGACAGATAATGGCCAGCACTGTGCCATAGTATGGGGTCACCCCGTCAGGGCTACGCCTACTCATTCTCAAGATCCTTGAATAACAGAGGGAGAAGCTTATCTTGGGTCTGAGCCAATGGTGTCAGAAGAGCAGGTTGAGGTCCCCTAGGGGTTCACAGGTGTAGTTGGGACCTTTAGCTCTTCGGTCTGGAAGGTCAGTGGAAACTCTAGGAGGGTCAGGTATTCCTACCAGGTTATTCCGCCAGCATGGTTTTAAGAGCAGAGGCTCTGGAACGAGAGCAAAAGAGCTTCCTCCCAACCCTACCACTTTATGACCTCATGAAGCTGGTGAGGGCTTCAGAGAGCTTGGGAGGAAGAATTAGACTTCACCAGGATGGCAGGCAAGAAGGAGTGTCATAGGCAGAGGGAACATCAGAGACAGAATAGGAAAACTCAGAAAAGAGGTATTGGAGTTCAAGGGCCAGGCACGGGGCGGGGGGGAGGCCAAGAGAGCTGAAGGGTAAGCAGAGGTCAAGACCAAGTAAGAAGCTGACACTTCATCCTACAAGCTCTGAGGGTCAGAGTGGTGCAGGGCGGAGTCAGTCAAGCTCAGAGAGATCTACTTCCTTTATCCTTATGACTCCTCTTCTTCAGGATAAATTCTAAGTTTATTTCAATGTCCCGCTCAAAATTCACCACCATTGGAAGGTCTTTGTCAGCCTGTCCCATCCTGGACAATCCTGTCCACTTACCTGCATTCCCTCAGCCATTCCTATTGGCTCCAACACAGCTCACTGGTTCCCACCTTGGAGAAGCCTTTCAGACCTCCAGAGGCAAAGTCCGATGACAGGGCCTTTCAAAGAAGGACTCTACTTGACAGGAGATCCCCTCCATAGAGCCCACACCCAGTCACTACTCTGTGACAGTCCCCTCGGAGGGGACAGTTGCCACTAATAGCAGTAACAGATTGTGAATCCTATGTGCTCTCCACGTGCTCAGCAAACAGAAAGACTTCCCCTGCAAACCCGTGCTTCTCTAGAATTCAAGTGTTCCCAGGGAAATTCAGGTCACTAGGTTCCTGGATCTCCAGAGACCTTCTTTCTACTAGCAGAAAACACAAGTGCCTGCTACCAGGGCAAAGCTTTTCAATTAGCTCTCGTTGAAGTTTCTTCTTTTCCCCACAGGTGTAAATTGGGCGCCTGGCATGTTGTTTTGAACTTGACTCAAGATAAAATGATGTTTATTTCCAGACTGTCTCTGGCTCCAAAGAAGGAGGCAAAAGCATATTCAAGGCTTACAGAGTTTACCCCGCATGCCCCAATTCTCTACCTGGGGAAATCAGGAACAGGGAGGATTTTGCAAAGCAAGTTACAGGGCCGTTTACTTCCTGGGCCTGTGGAGAAGAGCATAGCATTAGTTTCTGAGGGATTCTGAAAACCAGGGATGCAGGCAGCACACCAAAGTCAATTTCTCTACGGGGAAAAAAAGAGTAATTGTAAACTCAAAATGATGGAAGTCTATGCTTTCAAGAGAAGTTCGGCTTGAGGATGCCACAGATCTGTAGCCTGTCCCCTGAACCACACCTGAGAGCAGAACCTGAGCATTGTTCTCCAGTTGCTCTTCTAATGAGTGCAGTGACACTCCTGTCACTTTTCCTTAATGCATGCCCCTCGTGATCGGGCCTCTCTCCCTCCCTGGCCAGGTTCAACTCGTCACTCCCCCATCTCATAGCTTCTCCCGTCATGTCTACAAATGGATACTATCCTCTCTGGCCTTAGCTGGAAAAAGAGGAAAGAATGGCAAATGGCTTGAAAGAGCCGCTGAGTGTGTGGCCTGTATGAAGGACCTAGGAAGGATCAGATTTCTTTCTAAATGTGGTGGAAATACATTCAAGGCTTTATAAGAGAAATTACCTCATCAGGTTTAGATTTAAGATAGCCTTTTCTATTAAATGAAGGAAAGAATAAATAATATTTCAGAGAAGGCATATCACTCAGTTGTTCCTACTTTTTGCTAGAAATGTCTTCATCATTTATCTCTTTAGCATAGGGGACAATAATTTTCTTTTCCTGTGGAAGACCAGAAAATACATAGCTTACCCTTGAACTCTACAAAATCACTGTCATAATTACTCAACTTTTCCATCACAGCATAGAATAACAGTGAACACATTCATTCACATATGAATCAATGAATAATGAATGAATGAATTCATGTGGCTATGTGACAATAAAACTTTATTTATAAAAATAAATGATGGCCTGGATTTGATGCACAGACATAGTTTGCTGATTTTTTGCTACAGAGTTTTGTTAAACACTCTTTGTGATATTAAGTAGCTTCCACTTGTTTCTGTTTTACTTTAAATGGTTAAGAAGAGCTGCAGCCAACTGATGGCCTGAGAGTGCAGAACACTCTGCTATATGGCACAGACAAGCAAGTCAAGAAGTGCCCATCTGTGCAATAGTGGTGCTCAACCTAGGTGGGTAATCAACAGCTGGCTAATTGGCTATGAGATCTGCTCAGAGGCAGGGAACCCCTAACTAGTACAGGGACCCAAGGCAACCTTGAATGGGGACCAAGAACCCTATCTCCGTGGGGAAGTCCTTGCTAACCATAGGTCCTCAGAAAGGCTACACCCTCCAAACACTCACCAACCTAGCAATATTTGTCTCAATGAACCAATAATGATCTCACTCTCTGCTGGAGACTCTGTTTGTATTTTTCAGAAATCAACGAGAACTGTGGACAAACGAACACTACCAAGTGGACCTGAGGTGATGGGGGCACCCAAACAGGAGACAATCCTCCTCAAACTCACCATTTAGAGCCCTAAAACAACCTCTAAGAAAGAGGGATGATGAACAAAAGAGCTATTCCCACAGCAAGGCAGATATCCTAGGGAAGGATAATGGAGAGAGACACCAAGGGGCCCAAAATAGTCCAAAACACAAATTTAGAGACTCTTAAAAATCTAATAACTATGCAAAATTTTACCTCACCCACTAAGACTCAGGGAAATTTGTGGAAGAGGGGGTGGAAAGAATGTAAGAGTCATAGAGGGGAGAATATCTAATGCATAAAAGGGAATGTTCTGGATTCAATGGCTTTATCTAATAACTTATGATACTGAGCATATTGTTGTGTTAATATATATAATTTTAAGCCAATAAAAACGTTAAAAAAAAGAAGAGCTGTAGGCTAAGGAAATGGGTTAGTAGTTAAGAGTACTTGCCCCTTAAGCCTGAGGATCTGAGAGGGCCTGACACCATCTGAGTTTGATTCCCAGCTCCTGTGTATACAAGCTGGCGTAGCCACATATGCCTATAATCCCAGTCCTATGGGGGACAGAGAATCACTGGAGCTCAGTAGTCACCCAGACTGACTAAAACAGCAGCTCTGGGTTTAGTGAGAGACTCTGTCTCAAGGAAATACAGTGGAAGAGTGGTAGAGAAGGACACCTGATGGTCTCCTCTGGCCTCCATACGTGTGCACACAGGTAGCTTGCACCTGCACACACCTGCACAAAGCCACCACATCACACCTACCAAACCCATGATAAATAAATAACCGCTACATTTTACTAGACATCTCTTCGCATCTGCTGTGCTTTGAAGGCAAAATGTGCCCATAGAATCATATGTTTAAATCCTTGGTCCCCGGCTGTGATGCTGTTTTGCAAGGTTATAGAATCTAAAGGAAGTAGAACGTTGCTTAGTGGGTCACTGGGAATGAGCCTTACTTCCTCTTTATTATCCACTTTCAGACTGTGGATGTAATGTGACCTGCCACCTCATACTACTGTCCCCATGACTTCCCTGCCATGATGGATTGTACCTCCTCAACTGCAAGCCAAAACAAACCTTTCCTCTCCTTCAGATGCTACTTGTCAGGTCACAGCAACAACAAAAGCAACTAATGTTGCATTTATTGACTCATACAATGTTGTTCTTTCAATCTGAGATTGGTTACATGGATAAATCTTTTTCCTGTTTTTTAAAATATTTTTATTATTAACTGTAAACATTACTGTATGAACATACTGGATTATGATCATATCTCCATTGAATCATACTGTTATGCTTCCTCTTCCCCACCCCCATTCCACTGAGGACGCTTCTCAGTACTGGTTATTGGTACTCACTGTGTGTTGTGAATGCATCAATCAGTCTCTGTTAGGGAGGGGGAAGAAATGCCTCAGAATAACCCTTCCCACCCTGTGACTCTTATAATCTTTCCACCCCCTTTTCTGCAATGTTTGCTGAGCCTTGGAGGAGGGTGTGCTATACATCCCTTTTAGGGTTGAGCTCTAGGCAGCCCCTGATTTTCTGCTTTGATGAGTTTTGAGTCTCCTCAGTGTTTACCGCCATCTCCCTGGAAGAGGTTGTCGGGTTAGCAGTGAGAACAGCAACTCATATTTAATCTGCAACTTCCTCTGTAATTTTTTGAACTGTATTTCTGAAGTATACATTTGAAATGTTAAAGTGGTGACTATGATATTATGTACACTTATCACACAATAAGGATAATTGTTTTAATATTTTAAAGGGTGAGACTTGAGCCATCTCATTCCCACTAAGTTCAACTGTAAGCTCTAGCAAGCGATATTTCAAGAGGCCACCCAAGGGAAATCCCAAGAGGTGAAAAAACAAACACAGAGAAACCATATAGTGTCAGAGCATCACATGAACTCCCAAGTAAAGACCCAGGCCTAACAGAAGGTGCCCCATGTAAGTAAGATCATTCCTCTCTCAGATAAGACCTTGACAAACCTGATAGCGCTGGCTGGATAAAGGGGACCAATTAGGAAGTCCCCAGAAAACAATCATCCAGAGTTCATGCTTTTCTTTCCACCAGAACAAGGACGGTCCTCCTCCCAGACACCAGGTGTGTCCCTGCAGCAGTGGTCCCCACAGACAGGGCGAGAATGCTACTGAAAGCATCTGGCCTGGGAGATGCTCTTTGACCATGTCTCAGAATCCTCTATCCCACAGAGAGTCCAAGCTACCAGGAGCCTCAAAGAGCACCCAGCCCAGGAGACTCAACTTCCCCACAGCTGTAGACTTCCTTCCCTACCCAGAACCACCAGAAGTTCCCTCTTAAGAAACTCTCTGCCCTTCAGGGAGCCCCAGTATAAGAAAATAAACCAACAGTCTCAAGTTAAAGTAAAATGGAAAGTGATAGAGGAGGTCCTCCTCTGGCCTTCACACACATGCACACATAGTGCATGCATCTGCACACACACATGCATACACCACACATACATGCATCACATATATTGTACATACATGGATCACATATGCTATGCATACATGCATTACATATACTATCTTAAATGCATCATATATACTATACAAAAAGTAAAAAGAAAAATACTGAAATTAGCCAGACAGAAATGATACTACAAGACAGATATATGAGAGAGTCCAACTAACAGTGGGTTACTCATGGAAACCATTGAAGCCAAAAGAAAGTGGTACAAATTTATCAGGTGCCAAAAGGAAAGAACTGTCAACACTGAATTCTGTATCTTCCAAAACTTCAGTAAGGAAAAGGAAATGAAGACACCATTAGACAAAAGGATTTACACCATCCACTAAAAGATGCTCCTCAGAGGGCAAGAAAATGATTAAAGAATAAATTTGGAGTACAAAATTGAGAAAAAAAACAACAGAAAAAGCACAAATAAGGATCCATACAATAGACTGTCTTTAACATTATGAATTATAATATTTATTGATACATTAAAAATGGACCATATGATACTGAAGATGATTGAAAAGTAAAAAGTATCAAGGGACTTAAACCTATAGTGGCAAAATATTGATACCAGTAGACTGTTAGAAGTTAACTCTAGATTAACTACTGAGAAAATTATATAAAGAGTTATACTTTAAAACACTACATATAAAGCAAGAAGGAATACTAAAAATGCCTGCAGATCCCATATGATGGTAAGAAACGATAAACAGGACACAAATAATAAAATGCCAGGCTTAACATCTAGCATATCCACAATTATTCTAGATGTAAAGGGCACAAATACATTGATTAAGAGGCATGGACAGCTAGAATGAGCATTGCCAAAAGATGGACAAAATACTCATTTTAAATTCAGTGGCACAGTATTCTGATAGCAGAAGAATGGGCCAAATACATCATACAGGCTTGCAGTAGACTTAATGATCATACATGTCAAAGCAAAAGTCTCTAAGCTTCTCCCCTTCTTTGGGGGTCTAGGATGACACTGTAAGGAGGATTCTCAGGTGTTGAAGTGGTGCAGGGACTTCCTAAGCTGAGGGATTCTCTCTTCCTTGTGTACTTGATGGGGCTGATGATCCATACGGCTCTTACTCCTTTAGATGCAATGTAGATCGTAAGTAGTGGTTTAAATTAGCTGTTCCCCATAAATCCAGGTGTTTGGAATGCTTCATTCTCAGCTGGGAGGTGTAAGGTGGAGTCTTGCTGGAGGAGGTGTGTCATTGGAAGGGGCCTTATAGCCAGTTCCCCGTTGCTAAGGTTCAGCTAGCTTTCTTGCTGCTGTTTCCACCGGCTGTAGCAGACATGACGTCCATCCTTGGCTCATGCCATCTTTACCCCCGCCATCATAGAGCTTCCCCTCAAGACTATAAGCCAAAATAAATCCTTTCCTTTTGTGAGATGCTTTTGGTGGATGCTTTGGGCCAACAACGAGAGATTAGCTACAAAAATAAGGTTCTCCATTCTCCTCCTATAGTCAACTTCATCACTGTTATGGTTTGAGTGTGAAATGTCCCCACAGGTTTTTGTGTTTAAATACTTGTTCCCTGGCTGATGGCTCTGTTTAGGAAGACTGTGGAACCTTTGGGACATAAAGCTTAAATGCTGGAAATATATCAGCTGAAGGTTTTATCCACCGCTGTTTCCAGCCTGTGTCATCTGATTCCTGTCCACAAGGATGTCAGGAGCTCTGTCACATGTTCCAGCCACCATGGAGCTGCTCCAACTCCTCTGCTAAAATGGACTGAAATCCTGAAACCATGACCATGAATATTTCCTCCCTTAAGTTTCTTCTGTTGGGGATTTTGTCATAGTAACTAGGAAAATAACCAATAGAAATATCATCATAACAAGAAATGAGCTTGACCAAGTAATCATAGGTGAGGAATTGGTATCATTGTTAACAAAATTTCAGGGAACAGTCTATTCTTCGTGTAGGCATGGTGCCTTGAAGGAATGTTCTAATGCCTTCCTCACCACCTTGTGATGTCATCCTATTTTCAATTGTCTCCAGACAGCAGATAAGATCCTTGAATGACATACTGGGAGGGGACACATAAGAGCTCATGCCAATTAATTTGGCTTTTAGCTCATGGTTGTCTTTGTTCACTGTCTCAGCAGTACCAGTAGATGAGGGATTATGTTCTGATCAGCACTATGGATTTTGTGCTGGTTTTCAGAGGGAGCATCTGTGGTTTTCTGGGTGGCACAGATGTCATGGAATATGTAAGGACTCTATCTGTGATACCAAAGTTATCACACCTTGGTCCAGAGGAATAAGCAGTTAATGGTGTGGAGGCATTGCTGACTATGATGGTTATGTTTTGTTGTCAACTTGACCTGTTTAGTAATCTTGGGTGGGTCTCTGAGGTCATTTACAGTTATGCAGTCCTCTCAGTAAGGGGGCAAGATGTAAGGGAGCTCAGGGGAGCTAGAAATGAACATCCCTTCCTGCCAGAGCAGTGCCGGAAGGAAATTCCAGAGACTCAGGAAGCCAACAAGTCTAGGAAAGGGTTTCAAGAGCCTACCCTAAGGCTATATAAAAGGGAAGGAAATCTCCCTCCCCCCTACACCCCAACCTGCCTCCCTGCATGCTTGCCTGCATGGCTGCTGGTGCTTATCATGCATCTCTTTGTCAGCATTGGAACAAAGCTTCTTCAGCCTTCCAGCCTGGACTGAAGACCAGTGGCTCCCCAGTGAGCCTTTAGGCCTTCAGTGCTGGATTGGAACTGCTGAGGCATCCAGCCACGTGGACTGAACAGTTCATTGGCTCAGGCTTGCAGACTGCTATTGTGGGACTGCCATGAGCTAATCCAATAAATCCCCCTTTTTACTACAATTCATTCTGTTGGTTCTGTTCCTCTAGAGAACCCTGGCTAATACACTGACCATCTTGAGGGAATTATATTTCTCATGGCTCATGCACATCCCACACAGTGGGCATTGGCAAAGTGTTGATGATAACCCTCGACCCTTCACCCTTCAAGTGAGCCCAAACCTTCTCCATGGTAGTGAAGGCACCAATGGACGCCACAACCTATTTACATTACCTCAGTTGATGTTGGTGACAATCCACTCTCAGAAGATGGAGATGGACCTCCCATTGATGTCATGCTTCCCATTCTTATTTTGCTGTGCCAATGAGTTGCCATGAGTTTCTGGAATTATATTGGAACATAAAGAATTATATTTGTCAATGTACTAATTTCCACATTGAATGGAGGACCTGAACCAAGGATCTGAGATTGAAAAAAAAATCAGCCAATGAAATTTCAATTTCAATGAGTTCATCTCCCGTAGACAACTTCTCTAGCTCACAGTGAGAACGACACGAATACTCTTTCTACCACCTCCACTGCAGTATTCCTTGAGCCCTGATGGGTGTGACAGAGACAACTTGTCCAGTGCAAAACAAAGGGCTTTCTCTTCTTGGTGTCACCTTGATGAGTCTTTTAACCCTCTTTTCTAACTGACGTTCATAACATTGTTTCTTTAGAGGAGTAAACAATAACTTAAAATGAAAAAATCCCTTGTCTGTGATTTTCAAATGAAAATGGAAAACTCAGGATCTTAAAATTAAACACTGCTAAATAGCAGCACAAACAGCATTATCCTCTGAACTTTATTCTTACTAAATGGAACTAATTTATTTCGGCTTTATACGTAAGCGTTTTAAATTTTCTTCCTAAGCCCAAAATTCTAGCACCATTCGCATGAGGATTGCTTTGAACTGGCTGCCCTCACCCGCAGAAGGGTTCGCATTTTATTTTTCTACATTAGTTCTCGTCACTCCTAAAAAGAAAAATAGGGTTTGAAAGGAGTCATGGCTAATGTCAAAAAAAAATACCATTGAGGCACTATGAAAACTGTGGAAAAGCTTATACCAAGCACTCCCACCTTGTGAGTTATCAACACAAACGTAGGGTGAGAGGCCCTATGTTTGCAGTTGGGAAGGCTGCACATGGTTTTTCTTCCGCTCAGATGAACATAGACAACATATGCAGTATATGCCAAATATCGACCACAATGATGTAATGAGTGTGGCCGGAAGTTCATGAGATCTGACCACCTCAAGCCACACCACAAGACTTACCTGAAGATGCTAAGATGTCTAAAATCTCAGGCCAACAGTGGACATCCAGAGGTCCTCCTGCCCCCATGTTTAAGTCTTTCCTTTTGGTTTGTCTAACCCAAGATCCTGCTGCCCTGGACCAGCTCATCTTTTGGTAGATGAAGGTTTACATAGAAACACGAACACATGCATTACATATACTCTCTTTTTCTCTCTTCTCTCAAATAAATAAGTCAAAATACCTAATATATTAGAAGTAAGAAACAATAAGGAAAACTCCCCATGCATCAGAAAATAACACAGGGTGCCGTTTCCTTGGAGTGGCTGAGTCCCTCCTGAGCCGGAGCCGTGCCTGCGGCCTGGACGCATCTCCTCTATCACTGGCGCTGCCATGATCAGAATCTGGGCCATGTTCCAGGACAGAACCCCACCTCCACATGCTCTCATCATTTCTAATTGCTCGTGTCTGTAGCTCCTCACTACCTGCCACTTATGCAGTAAACAAGCTGCCAAGTTACCTCCCCCAGAGACATGCGCCTGTATCTCCTTACCTCCTTCACAAAGCTTAATTAATTAATTAATGTTTCCTGAATGCCTTGAGGATTGCGGATGAAAAGTGCTAGGTGGAACTGGAGGGTCTCAGTAAATCTCCATCTTACCCTGGAGATGGAATCACGTCACCTGGTTAGGAACGTGCAAGTCCCCTCTGTCTTGTTCTTAGATTATGGTGGGGGGGCTGTTTGTTTATTTTCAAGGTAGGCTTTAGCCCAAGCTGATCTGGAATTCACTATGTAGTCTTAGGTTGGCCTCCAACTCGTGGCAATCCTCCTACCTCTGCATCCCAAGTGCTAGGACTAAAGGTGTGCACCACTATGTCCTGCTTTAGTGCAATTTTGCTCAACCAATCATTCCAGCCCAGCTTCCAGAGGGGTGACAAGCTATTCAGAATGTCACAAAGAGCTGCATACCAAGTCCACATTCTTCTCCTCCAACCAGTAGGGGTGTGAATAAAGAAGCTACTTAAACAGTGGTGTGAATAGCTTGATCCCATCATGAAAATTAAAACTGGACAGACTCATATTAAAAAGTACATGCACATGGACATATTTATATTTCTTTTGTCTCTATGTGTGTATTGTGTAGTGTGCACACGTGTGTGTGTTCCTATGAGTGTGAGCACATGTGTGGGTGCAGATGGCATTTCTCGCCTGTTTCATCCCCTATTATTTAAAGGATTGGAGAGGATGTGGAGTGAAGAGACATCTTATAAACTGCTGACGAGCGTCCAGTCATGTGAGAAGGAACACTGTAACAATGATCATGTCACATGACCATCTATGATCCCTAAATTCCATTCCTTGGCTTTTTCTTCTTGAAGTAGCAGTCATTACACTTAGGAATACCCACTGCTAGCCTCTGTCATTGAGCTATATCCACAGCCATCTGTTTGTTTCTTATTTGGAGAGAAAGCCTCAGTAACTTGCCCAAGTGGGCTCTGAACTCCCTCTGTAGCCCCTGAAAGCCTTGAACTTATGATCCTCCTGCCTCAGCCTCCTGAGTAGCTTGACTGCACCTCTAGACATGGCCACTTATTCTACTTCTTAATAAATTCTTACACATATGGGGAGTTTAAAATATGATATTTCTTCCTTTTGTGTGTGTATATTAAGACAGGTTCTCATTTAACCAAGCCTGGCCTTCAACTCACCATGTAGCCAAGACTAAGCTTGAATTCCTGATCCTCCTGCCTCTGTCTCCCAAGCTCTGAAGTCACAAGCAGGTGTCACCGCCTCTGGAACAGCTTTGTGTTTATTGTAAGAAAGGATGGAAAATAATGTAAATGTCCCTCAACAGTAGACTAAAAATAGGCTAGAGATATTATCAAATAAGGAAATACTTAATAACAATAAAAATACAGGAAATGGGACTGCTAAGCCAACATACACATATTTTATAAACATAACGTTGAACAGGAACAAAAGTGAACATAGAATACCTAAAGATAACGCCCCGTGCACGAAGAAGAAAGTGTAAAGCATTAGTGCATCTCTCAGGTATTCAAGCATATGAAACAAGATTTATGGAAACACATGTGAGTTGTAAAATTCTAGATTCGGGAGAGAAGGACTCTAGGGAAGAGCAGAGGCAGAGATACATGCAAGTTGTTGGGTGGACAGGGATTCATTATTCCACTCTTTAGATCTATTTATTTTTGTATCTTTTATTCCCCTGAAATACTTCTAAAAACATGCATATAAATAATAACAAATGTACCACTCTCAAGGGGCTGTTAAGAGTGGGGAAGCCTATGCTCCTCTGGAGTCAGGGATGTATAGTAAATCTGGATTTTCTACTCTATTTTTCTGTGAACATAAAACTTCACTAAGAGCAACATTTATTAATTAATAAAAACAATTATTATTAGCCTGCCTATGTTTGGCGTGGCCAGTGCATTGCGAATATTTTAATAAGAAGCAACGCTAGGTGAGTAGATATTTGAGCAGAGCTCTAACCTTTGTTAATGGTAGTAACTTTTTGAAAGAAATGGCTGGGGGAAAAAAAACCTAAGAAAACTGAGACATTTAATTGCTGCTCAGTTGTACATTTTTCCAAAGTATTGACGTGAAAGTCCCTTCATACTTCAGTCATCCTGAAAAGCTGGGCATTTTCCCTCGAACTGGAGCAGTGGCAGGTGCATTTGCCATAGATGGTGAGGATGGGATGTTTGAAGACATTAGCTCCAAAGCAGATCATTCTTGAGACAGATTCACAGAACCTTAGAAGGTTTCTCTACACAAAATGAGAGTACAGAAATGACATCGTAGATACTTTTGTTGGGTTAGGTTTTACCAGGCACTCCTTGCTTTTTTGTTCTCTTCATGTCTGTCCAGTGTTATCTTTTGTAATTAAGCCAAGTGCTCTGTGAGAGCTCTTAGATCAAACTTTAAAGCAATATATACATCAAAAATAAGCCAGGGCTGGGAGGATGGCTCAGCACTTGCTTGCAAAGCCTGCTGGCAAGTTCAATTCTCAAGCTGCCCATGTAAAGCTGATGTAAAGGTAACACAAGCTACTGGTTATTTGTTTGCAAGGGGCCCTGCCCCCTCACCACATACAAATAAATGAATAAAAAAATATTTTTAAAACCACAATAACAAGAGGTGGGAAAGATGGTTCAACAGTTAAAGTGCTTGTCTGCAAAGCCTAATGATCTGGGTTCAATTCCCCAGCACCCACATAGAGCCAGATGTGTCTGGAGTTTGTTTGCAGCAGCTGGAGACCCTGACACACCCATTCTGTCTCTCTTTGTCCATCTCTTCTCTTGGACTCTCTCCACTTACAAATAAAATTAAAAAAATAGTAACAATAAAATAATTTAAAATAAATCAAATTGCATCTATTTTGTAACATGAAATTATATTGTATTGAGCACAGTTTGAAAACAAGGAACGATGAGACAATGCATGAAACAGAGTGACAACTTACATTTCTTTTATATCTTAAATGGCATCGTTGGTGTGGTTCAGGCTTGATAAGAGTCAAACAGAAGACAGCAGATTAACTAGAAGTTCGTTCTAAAGTTCTGCAAACAAATCCGTGGACAAATAACTTTTATGATCTATGACTACAGAGCAAGGTCAGTGATCTTACTCCATGTTCTGTCACTATAACAGAATACCTGGTGTTGGGTAAATTTACAGGGGAATGAGGTTCCTGTGCTATGGTTCATGCCTCTGGTGGTTGGGAAATTCAAGATCTCCAGGTGAGAACCTCATGAGGTCTACTCATGGCCAAAAGCAGAAAGGCAAGTGGATGCACACAGAAGAGATAAAACTCATTCTTGTGCAACAACTCACCCAGTCCTGCAAGAGTCAGAACTCATTCCCATGATATGGCATTTATATTACACCAGGGCTTGATCCCCATGGAGGAATTAAGCCTCAACATGAGTTCTGCTGGAGACAAATAAGGCTCAAGCCAGGGTGCCAGGCTCTGGTGAAGAAAGGGGATGTGCCTTGTTATAGCAAACAAAGAAAGGGGCAGGTTGGGTAGAGCTGTGGTGTGGGACAGGGAGTTGGAAAGTCTACATTTTAAATTAACTTTCAGGCCATCATGGTGACTCTCACCTGTAACCCCAGGAGAGTTACTTCAAATTCAAGGCCAGTCTTGGCTAGAAAATGAGTTCCAGGCCAGGTGAGTTTCATACTGACTTTTTTTTTTTTTTTGGCATGTGTGTAGCAGGTGTGGTGTGTGTGTGTATACATAAAGTTTATGCACATGTATATTCAGATGCATGCAACCTGTGCACACACATAATGATGCCAGAGGAGCACATCAAATTGTGCTCCACTATGGCTCTCCCACCTGGTTTCCTTGAGATGGAGTCTCTCACTGAACCTGGAGCAGGTGTGCATGGCCACACCTGGCTTTGTACGTGGGTATTGGGGATTGAACTTGGGCTTTTTGAGGCCCTCATACTTGCATAGTGAACACTTTTGAACCCTGAAGCATCTCCTAACCCCTACAGACTACAATTTTTTAACTGGTTTTACTGTAACAAAGCTGCACTTATTCTTTCTTCCCCTTTCCCTCCTCCCCCTCTGTCTGTCTCTGCCTCCCCCTCCCCACCTTCCCATGGCTGTTTTCACAATAAAATCATGAGTAGTTGTGACACATGCCCTATACTCAAAAAGCCTAAAATACTTACTGTGTGGCCCTTTATAGGAAAATGTTGCCAATTGTCATAGCCACACACTGCTGGGATGAACCTCCAATCCAGGCGCAGTTATGGGAGGAAGGGATTTATTGAAGTTACAGATCCAGGGAAGTTTCATAATGGTGAAAGAGGCTTTCCCCCAGGTACAAACAAAAAGAGAGAAAAACCATCACCAGCACCACACACACCAGCAAAAACAAGGGAGGGAGAGAAGAAGAGAGATTTCCTTCCCCTTTATATAGCCTTAGGGTGTGGACCCTTTCCCAGACTTTTTGCCCTCCAGGAAGGGATGTTTTTTTCTAGCTCCCCTGAGCTTCCTTACATCCTGCCCCCTACTGAGAGGGGTGTCTCCATGTAAACAACCTCAGACCCACCCAAGATTACTAAATAAGCCAAATTGACAACAACACTTAACCATCACACCAATTCTTGACAAAGATTCATATATTTGAGAAGGGAGGGAACAG